>VOMN01073639.1:0-57697 GCA_014899125.1 Orchestia grillus | reverse complement strand
AGCGGCCGCTACATTTCAAAGTAGCGCTGCCCAGCTCTGCGTGGGGGTGTAGTGTGACGTGGGGGTGTAGCGTTACGTGGGGGTGTAGCGTGACGTGGAGGTCAGCCCATTCTTCGTTGGCAAAAACAATTTCAATTCAGTGAGGTTGGTCGGTCGTCTTGAGTGGATCTGACATCTTAGTTTTCTTCATAAATTTTCAATCGGAAACAAGTCCGGTCATTGACGAGGCCCCGCCAGTTCTTTCATGTTGTTGCTTTGGAACCCTTCCCGAATAATGTAGTGGCTTACGAACACTTAGAATCAATGTCCTGTTGGAACAGCCATGCGGATTCAAGATCAAATTTCTCAGTATATTTTTTTGCATATTATTTTCTAAAAATTTTTGATATTTAGCTTTATTCGTATTTCCTTCAATTATTGCCAATTTTCCTGTACCATTAAATGCAATGCAACCCCATACCATTATGCATCCATCTCCATGTTTCACAGTTGTTTCCTCCACCAAGTGTTTTGATGGATGTAGGCTGTTCCATCATTTCTCTATGCATTTGTGACGTCCTTATAGCCATAAAGCTCAATCTTGCTTTTATCAGACCAGAAAAATTGTCTAGAAAATAATCAATGTGCTCCAAATTTGCTTATGCAAAATACATTCTTAATTTGAAATTACGTGTCTTCTACAATGTGGTCTTGTGAAGAAATCGTGCATTGAGTTCGTGCCGCTGAAGTGCACTACAAATTATTTTCTTACAGATATGTGATCCAGCAGTACTAAGACTTGCTTTTTTTTAGGTTCGTCTCTTGTCACATACGAATTAGTCTTCACCAATCCTAACATGTTTCGGGAGCTTGGATGCCTGTGCATGAAAATCGGCAACTGTGAGCGGGATCGCTAAATTTCTGAAAGCCTTTTTTTCTCCTGCGGAGGTGCAGTGGGTAGTAGCAGTGATGGCGGTCATAGCATCCAGGTTGTAATTATAAGGTTGTCTGCGTGTGATTGCTGTCTGACGGCTCTGGACTTGGGTAGAAACCCAAGATTGGGACACATTCCTCAGTTTTATTTGTCATTTTATATTGCATTCTATTCTATTCTACTATATTATAACTTAGTCCTTTACTACTTTTTTTGCTAACGTGTACCTGTAGATATCTAAAAATAGATTGCTCAGGTTCTATTTTTTTAAATTGAGCACATGTTACTCTATTCTCTAATATACGTTAATTTGTGCTTAAAACTTCGTAGACACAAAATTTAACCTTTTGTCAGAGTCTAGGAGTATTTATTCAAATAAATTATTCCACCCTAAAAATTAAAATACTCTGATATTATGATAGCGGGAGTTCAGGAGCATTTGGAGCACGAGGTTATTCGAATATATCAATGTTTTAAAGAAGGCCCTGCAACGACAGATAAGTCTGTCCTGTTCGTTAACACCTCGCGCATTTCAGAGTCATACCTCACTCAACACATGCGAAGCCATCGCTTTGTCCGTGAATTCAGTATATTTGGATGAAAGATGAACAATAGGAATTATTTTCCAGGTAAATTTTTGGTGGTGTGTGATCTAAATTTAATGGAGGAACTCGATTTAATTCTTTAGATTTTTTCGTCAAGCGCTCCTTGAGAGAAAATGGCGTTCCATAAAGAATGTAAAAAACGTTCAGCTGACGTTTAATCACAATTTTTGACACAAATGTAATGAAGTTCTGAAATTGCGCTCAGTTCGAGCGCATAATTTTCGTTCTAAATTAGTAATCGCCATCGTGACTTGCACTAAACCTTATATTTCGAAAAGATTAGTGGGTTTGTGAGCTGCAGGGTCTTGAGGGGAGAGGGAGGGAGGGGGCTGGTTAGAGGCCCCTTGAGTCAGAGCTAGTCCCACTGAGTAAAGCAACGCAAACAATTCAAAGTCGGCCATAAAAGATTCACTGGAGTCAGAGTCTGAAATCATAGAATCAGGCTAGTCAGAGCATGCACGAAATAATTGAGGGAGTCAGAGTATGACACGAAAGAATCGGGGAAGTCAGAGTCTCACACAAAAGTCAGGAGAGTCAGAGTCTCATACAAAAGAATCAGGGAGTCAGAGCTAGGCTCCCACGAAAGAATCAGGGATATGATTATTATCAAAAGCCGCGTGTGGGAAGATGACGTTTCCTTGGAGACTTCGTGTTTGGTCGTACGTCAAAATTCTCAGCGGAGAAAAGTGACGGCTGTTGGTTTTTCTTGAGATAATCATTAATTTCCCTAGGCAACGGCGCTGACCAGTCTTTTGCAGCAAGTTTTTTGTTTGTCATTGCTCATATATTATTTAAGCCGTCTTAAAATATTCATGGACACTTCCGAAGCTGTCTCACGTCGAGTACGAGACAAAATGTCGATTTCATGTTTCAGCTATCTCATACAATGACGCACGCTTATAATGTACAAATCCATCTAAGAAGAGTATCCCGCTTGTGTACTTTTGGTACACCACACATCATTCCAAATTTACTACCAGTCGTCTTCAACATTTTCCTAATATCATCTACAATTACCCCGTCTGAATAAATCTTATCTATGAATCTGTCAACTTGATCCGCTATCTTGAACAAAAGCCGTTTCGAATCGTCTGTGTGTTGCACAAATTTTGTAGCATCTGCTAGTAAAGTCTTCACTTTAGACAATTACGTCCCCCGGGCGAGAATTACAATGTCATTTCCTTTATCGGGTCTAGTAACAAGAAGGAAGGAAATAATACACCAATACTTTTATCTTATCTTAATGCTTCGAGAGTATTAACGAGTATTTTAATGTAACATTTTTAATTAATGTACTATTTTAGATGGTAATTGGACAGGTGATAACGCAATCAATAAAATAAGATAAATGCAATATCTTTTATCGTTGAACGGAAATAATTAATAGATGCAACATTCCTGTTGAATATAAAGTTGTCCAGCATATTGTAGAATTTTTCAAATGCCAGAAAGTGACGAAAATAATTTAATTTCAAGGGAGCGAAACAAAACCTTAAACCCCGGCTTAGAGTCTCCTTAACCTGTTAACGGGTTTGGACATCATGTGATGTCCGCGTGGTTGTTGCGTTCACACGGTCGCTGTCGATTACACATACCGTGTGAATGCAACACCGGCCACCTGGGCGGTGACCGTTAACAGGTCAATTGTAACCGGTGTTCAAAACTTGATTAGATTCGTTAAAATTTATTTCGTCTGGCTTCAGGGAATCATATTGTCTAGAGAGACCCAAATTGAACAATTTCCTATTACGAGTTCTAATAAAAATCCTATCCTTTTTATCAAAACCCAATCTTACCTATATACTGAAGGGGTTGATGTCCAACCACGAAAGACGAAGCCTCAGTTGTTCTCGAGCTTCAAAAGTTGGGATTGCAGAGCTGTCTTCAACTTGCGCTGGCCGTCAATTTCACGGCGCAACAGTCTTCTTTTAAAAATTTAGGTAGTTCCAGCCTGGTTGAAGATGACGCCCGTACAGTTTGAAGAGACTTGGGAATCAGGCCATTCGTGCACCACGTTTCCACAGATTCTAAGTCTCGAATGCATGTCTGAAGTTTCAAGTTACAATTCTCTTAGAAGTGAAATTGTTTGTGGCTCACTTTTCCATCTCTTCCCCTAATGATGACACTAATTAGTTTACGTTTAGGGAAAATTTTCATTGTTCTACTCATACCGATGATGAGCGTAGAATTGTTCCAAAGCATTATACTTTCAACATACAAATCCACCTGTCATAGTCAATAATAATTCAGAACTTAAACTCTTGCAATTCATTAGCATATTTCATGTCGACTGTACCAAATAACCAAAGCAATTTAGTGTGCTAAGTCGCACATGAATTCTGCTTGTGTTTGTCAGTTGAATTCTAATGCAGCTTTGAGTAGATCGTAAGTCTACAAGTGTTGAGACTTGCGCTGCGACGTGCGTGAAGACGTCCAACTTTCTTGCGGGGAGCATCCATTGCATTGCTGCCATCAGGTGAGGGCAATTTACGTGTGACTATTTCATTGAGACGCTCAACATTATTATCATTATTTTTAGTTGTCGTAATATTTTGTGTAGTGAAATGGGGATATTTAACTTCATCAATTATTCAATTCCACTAATGTTGCTTCATGGAGAGACGCTGAAGAAACAATGGCCGGATGGCAGTGCTGAGTTCTGATTGGCAACCAATGGTAAAAATACTCGTGCCCTCGTCGATGTTGAAATCCATGCTGAGGCCAATATCTTTAGGCAAAAAATATTAAAAGATTAGTGTTAAATTAATTTTACGAGATTTGTAAATTTAGTCGAAGCACTGTCTAAACGGTCGCGACACACATACAAACGTTCTGCAGAAGGTGCCAATAATGGATTTTTGCCCGTGTGGTCAATTTTGGCGTATTGACCCTTGACCAAAACCCCGATTCCCTGCTACGAAATATCTTGTGATTAGCCTGGTGTGGTGGATGTCTATAATTACAGTTATGAATGATGACAGTGGAATGAAAATGTACACCTGAAAATAAAGAATTCAACTGAAAAACAATAATATAGTGCAAACCAATGATACGAGCATATTTCAAGGAAGAAATAACAGTGATGGTGAAGAAAGCTTTTCAGTCTCTACCCGCAACACACGTTCAGTAATACATTTTCATTTGCACGAGCAGAAACATCAAAGGAAAATACATTAGACTGAGATTTGAAATATTCGAAACATGTATGTACCACAAGTAATTGACGCCGGATGAGATGAGAAACGACAAAAGAGATAGAATCATAATAAGCACCAACTGTGGGCCCAAATAAGCTACAATGCTTCTAGGGCAACTTATGTGGAAATGAGGATTTTCAATTCACGGTACATTAATGTTTGATAATAAAAAACTTAAAGTTACCCATAACTATTAAATTTACGTATAACTAAATTTCATAGTGCAATCCCACTGGAGTACAAATTTAGCCTAGTCAGTAGTTTGTTTTTTAGAGCGAGTAGAATTTATTGTGACTATGTTTATTTTACAAAAAACTAAAATTTTTGAAACGGTTTTTGAGTCAAAATGGCTGCCCTCATAACATTGTATGTAGTATTTTTAGGCGAAACTAAACAATGTGTACAAAAGTTTTCAGTGAGTGTCTTGCCCGGAGGAAAAAAATGATTTTGCGTTCCAAACATGAAATTAAAATTGAGTAGTATGGTGAAAAAGCAGGGGTTACAAATAACCAGTAGATACTGCCCTCAGTAGGACCTAAAAAATTTTTATAACAAGTTCGAAATAGATTTTTTTTTAATGAAACAGATTCATTTCATTTCGCAGGCGAAGCAATGTTGTCTATTGGTCGACTATACGCCAAAGATTTAATGAAAAACTTGAACCGACTACCGATAAGTTCATTCCGGCATGTATATTACACTTTTAAAAAAGTGTCTTACTATGAATTGGTAAAGTACACGAAGTTACAAAGAACATATGCGGCATAAAACGCAATCATTTGACCATTGCCCTTCCTAAAAAGTCCATTGTAACCTTTCGTGTATCAATTGTCCTAAAGATTCAACTTTGTTACTTTCTCTATTACTCTCTCATCAAAGTACTAATCTATCAAGTTTATGATTAATAACTACGCATTCTGTATTTGAATGTTGTAATATCGACGACATAGCAAGCAGAAATGCCTTGAATGTAGAACTGAACAAATAGTTTAGTGCTCCCCCTAACTTTCAATTTTTTATCGAAATATGTTAAAAACTGTAAAGATTCAACGTAGCCTTTAATATAGTGAGCTTAAATAATTTCTTGAGAATGAGTTTCATTTATGTCAATACAGTCAAAGTTATTCGTATGTCAGTGAACTTTCCTGCTGCAGTTGAAAAATTATATGAGGATACTCATGTAAAAGACTTATTTTATTTCGATAATACATTCTTTAGGTTTTACAAAACGAAACAAGTGTTCCTGGGTGACAGGAGGTGAGGAGTTCATCTTAAATAACACGTCTCAGGCTTAACGTTCTCAGGAGACAAAGAAAGTGTAAAATGTTCATTCAAAATGCACAGTAAGACCCAGGCATGTTTATCGGGTCCGCTCTACCGTGTCACAGAGCTCCCTGTGATGAGTGGCTAGCCCCAGTAGGGTCACCATTCCGCGAGATTCAAAATGTTACAAAGCTGCCAACAGACTGCAATTTTTTTCTACTGACGTAATTCAGTCTACTATATTTTATCTTATTAAACTGTTAAATCCGTGATCAATGCTCTTATTATGGTATCATGATGAATAGAAAACTATTTTGCCAGCCTTGGCTACTTAAAATGTATGTGTCGCCATAGCTTTACTGTCTTAGTGCACCTCAGCTGTAGTGTGGTCTTGGGGGCCCAGGTATTAAGAATACAAATAACTTTTACTTTTAAAGTAAGAAAGCAAGTCTTAGAAAACAAACCCCCCAGAAAATGCCACTGTTTACAGTTTGTACGTTTACAACATTTTCATGAGTCATGCACTGGAGACAATTTTTTTAGAAGTTCAGTATGACCGCGCTCTTGTTAGAGCGTCATTAATGATTCTGCGAGAACTGAAATGTTCGCAGCAAAGGGTGCTCAGGAAAGAACTGTGTTGCGTCCATAGATGACACTCTTAAAGCATTTCCGTTGAAATTAAATAATTGAAATTTAAATCTGCTAGCAAGTTCATCCCTAATGTTGCGCAGTTGCAGGTAGTTTTTCTCCATTGACGAATTCGCCTCGGTGTGAGCAAATTTACCATGAAATGGATACTTTTGTTTTACCTCTTAGAGTTTATTGCGGTTACACCGCTATTGGTCACGAAAACGCAACAGTCGATTGGAAGAAAAAGCAGGAAAGCTTTTCCCTGACGAGGTTGTGACGAAGGTCCTCAGTCGCTCTGATCAGGAGCGATCTCACTTGTGCCATGTCATCTTCCGCCCGGAAAATCCCAGAATTTATTTTTCTCGGGCAAACATTGAATAATTCAGCGTTGTCCGTGCCATAGGCCGTCTCTGCGATGTTCGTGAGTTTGGGTTTCGAGTTCGGTGTCAAAAAATATCAAACAGAGTTCTAATGATCAGAAAGTTGAGTGATTCCCGAACTTGACCAGTGTTCCCGAGTCGTTGAGATCGCCAAGGGCAGGTAAAGTTTTCACCATGAAGGGGTTGTTCAACAATCCTCGAATTGATGACACTGAACCTGCATGTGCTTTCCCAACACAGACGTCGTAAGGCACACAACTAAGTGGCCTTGCTTTTGTTTAGCAACTCCGTCTGAATCAGGAGTGTCGCAGATTTCTGGGGTAGAAAAACGGGAATGAAGTCATGAGTGGGAGGGGCTTGGAGTCCGTGTGCCTCCAGTGGTCAGGTGAGTCTGTCGTCCACACGTTAGTACGGTTGTGACTACTGTGTGGTGAGGAGGTAACGTTGGGCACCATGCTTAAATGGTGAATTGTAGCTTTTAGGATATGGCCAGCAATGGAGAAGGCCGAATGGAAATTAATGAGTGTAACAGCAAATGCGAATCAAGCATCCGGGAAGAGACAGACACGAACGATGTCTCGAAAATTAATTGTTCATCGCTCCACAATAAACACGATCAGTATTCGTCTTCCCCAGCGAATAGGGCTCCTGATATTTTGGAGCAATGCGTGGAAAACCAATATGCAAATTGCCCTCCTCAGTCGGCGAGATCACTAACCACAGATGGAGCCGTGAGTGAGAAAAGAATTTCGACGGTTTACTTAACGGGACCATCGGACGATGCCTCTACTTACAGTGGCTCACATGCAACAAATTCTGTTGTCTATGCAAATGATACATCACCAGGCCCCATAAATTCAGCTCGAGTACCTCCGAGAGATGATTTTCACCCCAGGGAGATCCCGGGTTTCAGCGTAAATATAAGGTCCGAGCCTCAGGCTTCCATTAGCGAGTCGTTCCATAGAGTCGTTTCTCCACAGTCTTCTGATCTCATTGACCTATCGACTCCCCTATCGGAAAATTACCAGGAAATAAGTTCAATTTACTCTTCATTATCTGACAACCCTAATCCAAGTGACTGCAATGGAGATTCTTTGTACCAGAACCTTCCGTATCCGTTCTCTTCATCTTCCCAGGGCGAATATTTCGACCAATCATACACAAATTTTGTAACAGCCCCAACAAGTGTCGTTCAGGGCCTTTCCTTGCCTGATTTCCAAGTAACGAATCCGGAATCTCTGCATCCTGAGTCTGTGGCTGACCCTGATGACGGAACGAGGTCAGCCGGGCGGCCACAGGCAGACGCTTCTGAGAGTCGTCATGAAATGCCCATGGCAACCCTCAAGAACTACCGCCTACCTGCATTTTATGATGAGCCCCACGAGACCAATTCTAGCGAGAGCGTTGTTCCTTTGTACTTCGCTACCGGAGACAAGTACTCAAACTCCACATCCATGCCTACTGTTAGGGGGGACGGGAATGTTGATGGCTTAGAAAATACTCTTAAACTGATTCCTGTTGTGCCTGTGGTGTCTGAAATTCATCCAGTTCCAGCGATCGAAGATTGTCGTGTGCCTCTAGACGTCAGTAGTAGTTTGTCCACGGAAGCATCGACTAAAGAAAACAATGGCCAGGCCAAAGCTGCGTGTGGCAGAATCAATGAACTGCTCTCCACAGGCACTCCCAAACACGTTCAAGAACCGCAGAATTTTTTTGGAGAAGAAAAGACCAAGACTACTGATAACGGTGCTTTCAAAACATGGTCTCAAAATTGCAGTAAAGAAAGTAATCCTCTAGTCGAAATCCGTCCATATTATAAACGAGAAATTAGTCGTGAAAATTCACAGAACTCTGATGATCAGAAAACAAACACAGGAAGCAGCAGCTGTACAGAAAATCAAAGTTCCAAGAGGTTCAACAATCGTGAGTCGACCTCTGAAACCGTTGGCAATGGGGAAAAACTGTCTGAAATATATGAGAAGCTAATTGCAGAGCGTCAAATTTTAAAAGAGCTTTCTTATCGCAAAAACAAGGATCCTTATGACTTGATTTATGCTGATGTCACGAGTTCAACTGGCTGTCACGAACATAGAAGCCTTCCTAATGAATCATCTCGTTTGGATAGTAAACCCGGTAATGAATCCCGTTCTTCAAAAAGTGGTCTGACCTCTCGTTTCAAGCCCGTAGAAACTCTTTCTGAGGAAGAAAAACTCTTTGATGATCCAGAGACCGTGGTTTCCAAGACCCGTCGCGAACAAGGAGTCGAGGCCCTGATGGCTGCTGTTGAACAATTAGACAAAACGGTCGACCATCTGTGTGAGCTATCGACTGACGACGGCTACAGTGGCAGGGATTTAAAAAAAAATAAAGCTCTAACAATGAGAGAGTGCGCTGTTGAAATAAAACCTCAAGTTCCTGTTGTTACCAATGATTCACTGAGACAATTTTCCGCTGTCCATGAACTGTGTCAAGCATCAACCTCCAGCAAGCCTAGAACTCATCCTGATGATTTTGCGCTCTATGAACTTCCTGTAATTCACCTGGAGGAAAAAGAAAAGTGTGAGCCTTATGCTCTTCATGAAGCTATAAATGAAAACTGCAACTTCTCAACTGCAAACAATGGATACACGAAGGAAAAATTTTTCAAGCCAAATGAATTATCTGATTCACAGTCATCATTGGAATCTCCTAATTCTTCGTCATCAAACTTTGACGAAGGAGAGAAAGATAACTGTAGTATTAGCATGGAGGATAGTGAGTCTCACAGAGAAGAGACTGGAGTATCGCTGAGTTCTGATAACGAAGACGACAAGGGATTGGTAAGCGCGGTGACAAGTGCAGTGCGAAGGAGCTTACGTCGAGTAAAACGTTTCAGAAATTCATTCGGTAAAAGCCGGAAAAGCTCAAGCGTAGACCGCGAAGTGAAATCTGATGAACGAAACTGTGAAGATAGCGAGGAATTAGACCAGCGCAGGAGGTTGCCCAGCAACCCTCGAGTTGGTCTTCCAAGCGTTCGATCCCTCTCCACTTCTGCTGTATTGCTGCCCTCTATAGTGGCATCTCTCGCTCCGCCGGACGTGACTGATCCTAAAATTTCGTCTCCAAGAGAAACACTTGCTCCACTCTCCGACTCTCCTAGGCTACGGTGAGACTCATCTTGAATGCAATGTCGCTTCAATCTGAATTGCAGTTGATAATATCGATCTTGAGTTGCAAAGACATGAGTTGTAGCCCTGTTGCCTATTGCTCGCTGCAAAAACAAATGTATTTCGCACCCTAATTACGAACTTCATTGCAAAACATTACAAAACAGCACATACTAGAAAAACTAAATCGTTTGTGTACATTGCGTCGGTTGCAGAGTTTTACGACGATAGTAAAATTCCAGCGTCTGCATATATGTGCAATTATTTTGTATTCTCTTTGATTTGTACGTGACTCAATGATTAAAATATGAAACTGTATCATACCTTTTATGTTTCATGTTTGAGAAACATAACGATAAGTTCATACCTACAATGTCCCACATCTGCACAAGAGAGATGGTTCCTTTATTGAACGGATGAAGGGACGTGACCGCTTCGCTTGCTCTTGCTTTCGCTAGTCCCATCGAATTCATCCTCATGAACTAAATGTTTTCATTGAGTGAGCACAGCCTAATCCAGTCACCGAAACTTTTCGCTTTCTGGTTACAGCAGGATTTCTCTAGACTTTCGAAGCTTATTTTTAGAATTGTTTTTTAGCAGTGTAGGTCTACTTTGTATTTTATAGCTCACTTAAAAAACTTCACATCCTTAATGTTCAGGATTTTATCTTATACTAGTTTTTTATTGATCTCTTACCACTCGTTAGTATTAGTGTCTTTCCTGACACATTTGAAACATTCTTAATGTTATAATGATTTTACTTGTCTAAAATTGAAGTTGCATAACCAACTCAAATGATCAATAAGGTGGACTTACTGCAGTCAATTCAATGGAATGGGAATTCAACTCTCGGAAGTTCGGAAACAATCAGACAAATATATGTGCTGACGACATTTGTCCTTTAAATCCCTTGAATATGTATGTAATGTTCTTTATATTAAAATTCTAGATAGTTGGAATGTTGATATTCGAAAGAAGAGCAGAAGGAAGATGAGAAATCAAGGTAGGCTACTAATCTTCATTCACAGTTTTTACACCATCTGAATTCCAGGTGAAGTAGGAACTGAAGTTATGTCGCGTTTACGATCTTTTAGATTTAATTCCCAAACAGTGTTGCAAAGTAAACAAATCTCTATCCTGCAAAGATATTTTCATGTAGGAAAATTCCGATTTTTTTGCGAATATTCCTAAGATCTACTCGACTTAATCGACACCGAGTGACAGGATTTTCAGAAGCCCCGCGAACCACTCTATTTTTCACTGAACACTGAACGCTATTCATAGGCGGCCTGGAGGTCATGAAGACAAAGTGTCTACAAGACTCAAGTCCATGTTCTGCATATGACTTACAGCTCTCATTACTGAGCCCCTTAGTAAAAAGAACTCCTCGGAATTTCGACCCCTTTGCATCCGCACACACACACTGCATTTTCCTTTGGTCTCACCGGCGGTTAGAGGCAGCGCTTAATTTTTGCACCATATTGACTTGCTCCGTTTGCCTACTCAATGTATATTAATTAGAGACGTTCTTCGGCATCATTTTGTTGCTTGGAATTTTTTTACCCGTATTCAGTCGCTTTACCTCGGCACTTTTTACTTTTTTCTTTGAGCACTTGTTTTAATCAAGCTTGTGGCTTGCGAAGTCAGATACTATTTTTTTTCTGATGCAGAAAATGGTTTCTTGGTTTTCATTCGTTTTATTTATGTCGTATGAGACCATTTCATGATGACCGTTAGCGGTGCACGCAGTCCCTCAGGTTACGAGCTGTGGTCGCTTTGTTATCGAGCATAACGGCAGTCCGACTCCACGCTCGCAACAACCACAATGCCTCCTCTACCTGCCGCTGCGAGCTCTGCAACTCTTCCATCAGATTTCTTAGTTACGTTTCTAATTACCTAGCGAAAGACATCGTCAGTTCAGGTGCGTATGATCAATGTTGCTAGTTAATTATTTTTTATGCGTCATGGCAAAGTAGTCGAGTATTACTTGAATCCATAGCTGTACATAGGGCTTAGGTGCATCATAACGTTACAGTTTTGAACGTGAGGTCAGCCACGGTCGAGGTAGCCCGTGGCTAATGAAACATATCGGTAATTTCATTGTCACCTTAACATCTTACACGTACTCCAGTTTCGCCTGTGGCTTTGAAGAGCTATCAATGTTATTATCTGCAAATAAATAGGTAAACAATTGAATTTTACGCTTCGAGCGGGTTCGACTCATGCCGTGTGTAATGTGTTTTGTCTTTTCGTGTAACCAAACACTGCAGTTTTACGGCAAGATCACGCGCATAATCACATGAACAGTTTCTAATAAATAGCGAAACATGCATTTCCATTGTGCAGATTGTGTTGTGTTTTGAAGCTTTGTTGGACTATAAACTGCGTTGAATATGAACGTATCGTGTATATGAGGTATCGAGCAGGCCACACGCAATATCCACACTTTGTCTCTATGGATAACGTCGTCGTACTGCAGGCGTGGGAATTTAGAAATCAATTGGTTTTATCCGTGCTTTCAAAAGGCTCATTATTTTCTGTGTCCTGAGAATGAAGTTCAGTTTCTGCATTGCAAGGCTTCTTGCAGCAGACGGGACCGAAAATATTTATTCCTTACCAGTTCGCTACAAACTGGCTATGCCATTAAGAAAAATCGTTCGAATAATATTATTTCATACAGAAATAATATTTTAAAAACATCTGAGGGATACAAGTTATTAAGGTGTTTGAGAACATTAATTTCTCATCAAAATCACTTAGCTGAATGTTATTGAATTCAGAGCGACTTTCAGAAGGCCGATCGCTCCCATTTGCATGTCTCAGTTACCGACGTGGGGTGCTGTCACGTGAGCTGGTACTCGTGTAGGCACCGCGCAGTCCACTATAAATAGAGCATCCCTGCTGCTACCGGGCTACTGGCTGCATCCCTCAGAGGGCAGGTAGTTTTGAGCAGCTGCAGCCGGAAATACGGCAGTTTCCTGGCCGTCCTTACCACCGACTTGCCCTGGCCGGCTGCCCCTTGCATAACGTTGACCCGTGCCAGCCAGCCACGCTTCCTGCCTCGACCTATTCATAAATAAACAGGCCTCGACGGAACACAACTTGACCTATCGAACGGTTTCCCTTATTTCATGATCATGTTGAATTTGGAGGTTTTTCATTTTTTTTCTGTAGCTTGTAAATTTTTTCAGTGTATTGGAACGTTTGAAAAGCAAAGGTTTTCTGAATGAACTTTTGTCGTCTGAGGTTGAACTTTGCTGTCCGTCCGTCGTTGTTTGACGGAAAAAGTCCGTTATTTTATTCGACCAGCGGAAACGCAAGTACAGCAGCTGCGGTCTGCATGCGCCGCTCAGCAGACTCCCGCTCCAGGCCTGCCATCATCGTGGCAGCTCCCGTTCCTTCTTTTACGACTGTTGCAAAGTGATACAACTTTAAGATATGTATTATTTTTACTCATTTTCTTAGTTGAGGTATTGCACCTAAACGCGTTTTCGCAAAAAAATTGCGTGCTCTGAAATTTGCATTTTTGAAGGGGAAATTAGTGTTTGAATTAGCCCTCTACCGTCTGTATAGATTTCAAACTCTACATTCATAACAATACAGCTAGTTTTTCGTTCGAAGCTAAATGTACCCTTATAGCCAAAATAATTTGGTCAATTAAGGGTCAAAGGAGGACTTGCAAAGCAGTATGAACGCAGTAAACAGTTTTTTATGAATAATTTATACAATATTATCTATGAATATTATGCTGAGATACAATAATTGGTGCAAACTACCAAAGAAGCAGTTGATCGCCAGCTTTGCCTCCTAAGATTGCCTTTATTTACCCGTATTTACTTCCTATAGAACAAGAAAATGCTTATGCCGTGAAACATAGTGTTTGTATGTACACTGAAATCATACTACTGACACTACTGTAAATTACGTCTATACCAATGGAACTTTTGTACTGATGTCTCACTATCAACTGCACGTGACAGCACGCCTCTTTAGCTTGCTCCGTATTGGCCTACTATGCTGGCTCGAACAGAATAGAGTAACAAATAGTGAGAGGAACAAGTCGAGTTGTCCAGTCTTGAGTTTCTACCCATGCTGTACTTAGTTTGTTGACTATCTTTGCTGCCATTATCATTTTCTATTTTTCAAATTTTTAATTAAGGATAATCCAGACAAAATATATTAAGCTCAAGCTTTCGCTCAAATTTGCTCCAACCGTCTTCAGGAAATGTTAGAGCAAATTTAACCGAAAGCTTGGCTAGCTGAAATACATTTTTTCTTGATCATCCTTATTCAAAAATTTGTAAAAATGAACTCCTGAAGACGTTCACTATTCACGCTGCTGGGATCATTTTCTACGCGGTATGTGTGCGGTCAGTACCTGGCCGCAGCTACGGTACTGACCATCGACAGGCTTGTGTCACATTACCGGCTTACCTAGACTTCATTAAACCATGGTTTTTCTAACACCAGTAACGTACGGCGGCAGGTAGACTGTAGCCCAACAACGCTGGGCTGAATTAGCCAAGCCCCCTCACAGTTGTGTACTCGAGTCTGGCCTCCGCAGATAACTCGACCTGACTTAGGACCTTTCCTGCCCATGTTGCAAGGTCATGTTCAGCAGAATGCGAAAATTGGATCTCCTCGAAAATTTTCACCTGCGTTTATCCATGGGTGGCTTATGTTTATGGTGTCTTCTTTTGAGGTTTGAAAGGATATTTTTAACAATTGAAGAATGAAATGAAAAGTTATTACTTTTGAAGCATCTACGGATTGAGAATAGTGAACGCGTTAATATCATTCAAGTTGCTCACGACTTTAAAAAATTAGCTGTCTCGTTGTTCATACCTTGCACGTACGTATCAGGAATATGAATTGCTAGCTTGCTGTTGTCGACATGTACGACTTGCTATTGTACTTGAGTATATGTATACGTATACATATATTTGAGAAGAAATTCTGTATTCTTCGTTCCCAAAAAAAGAAAACATTCTTCATTTGCATATTCATTATCGGAAACAAGAACTCTATTACTCATTTTACTCCAATTTTGTGTAGGTAAGTTGAAGTAGAGCTTGATAGGCGTATATTTTTAGGTGGCTTTATTATTGACAGTCTCATTGAAAACAACAATGTTTACTACTATTCTCCCACCACCCAAATTATGCCATTAACTTTGTTCACTAATGCTAGGGACAGACCTGGTAACATTCATAAACGTATTTTGGTGTATTTTTACGCGTTGGTGCGACACGCACTGCTAACCACGGCGTTCGGTGGGCTCCAGCCGGGCCAGATACCAAAGAACTCCTTGAATTATTGACAACAAAGTTTCTCTTCGTTACTCATAGAATGCAGGGTGAAGCCGCTCGATATTTACGATGATTTTTCGTAAGATGCTGAGAGTTTTTACATGCTCTAATTTGGTGAAATAATTTACACGTTGGATTATATTAATATTTATACAGTGTTGATGAGGATGACTGGAGTTTATTTTGCATAGTTCAAGCGTAGTTGATTTGATGTCATAAATATAAATGTTCTATAAGTTATAAGGAATTCGCGTTATAAGTGAGTTTACCTTACCAAAATCTAACTACCACAATTGTACTCATAGTCCTCGTAGAGCTACGTTCAGGAATAAATTTCTATAATAAGTCGTGTTATTTTGTCTCATCGATCTCTCCCTCCTGTTTAAAAGAGCAGGCCTCGCTCTTCCCCTCCCTTCCATCTTCTCTCTCTCTGTTTGTTTCGTGGGACCAAAATTAGAAAGATCGCCGCTCCCATTATCATGATAGGCCTTCGTCTGGCCTTCCCTTTACGGGCCGAGGAGGATAACAACCGAAGGCAGAACGAGGGGTCGTGGCGTGCCCAGCACTAGTGAAACAATTCATCAATTTGAGGTATATTGCGTCGTGGCACAGCCAAGGGCCGTCGTTAAATGCACAAGGGTAGCGCGCTGTAGTCGGCATGCGGTGCGTGAGTGAGGAGCGACGCATTTTTGCTGCTGATACTATATTGCAAGTCTCATTACTGCACTACATGTCATGTTACTGGACAGCATGTCATGTTACTGCACTGCATGTCACGTTACTGCACGGCAAGTCTCATTACTGCACTACATGTCATGTTACTGTACGGCATGTCATGTTACTGCACTGCATGTCACGTTACTGCACGGCATGTCATGTTACTGCACGGCATGTCATGTTACTGCACGGCATGTCACGTTACTGCACGGCATGTCATGTTACTGCACGGTATGCCACGCTACTGCACGGCATGTCACGTTACTGCACGGCATGTCATGTTACTGCACGGCATGTCACACAGTACAACATGTCACACAGTACAACAGTACAACATGTCACGTTACGTTTTCACAATACATGTTTCGTTGTTATACTGTACGCCTCGAAGCAATGAGAACCACAGCTGCGATTGTTGTTGCTTCCAAGAGTTGTGTTTGTTACGATTTTCCTTCCCCGTGAAAGCTCGTTGCAAGATAAACACACACAGTCACCTGGTGTCGGCACTCACCCCAGTCTCCAATATCACAGTGCAGCACTGTAATCCGCTCCGAGGGTATTGGGCGACGCAAATTTTAACGTGATGTACGTGTTGCACAGTTTTCCTTATTTATCTGCTGAATATCTAGAGACGGTATTTCTTCAATTAATATTCACTCTCAATCTTTTGATGAAGCTTATTGTCTTAAAGAATAGTAGAAGCGAACCCATTAAACGAGTGCTTTTATTCGTCCGCTATATGTTTTTGGGTCGCTGCTGCACGTGGTTCGTGGGAGCCGCGTAACCGCCCCGCGAGCTGCGGCCCGGTGAGATCGAGGCAAGTGTGAAGTTTGGGCTCCTTTAACGGTCTGATTACTGGACCCTGTGAGTCGCGGCTGCGGCGTAACATCTCCACCTCCTCCGGGAAACTCAAGCTCAGTGGACTAAGCCAGAACGCTTTTTGTCGTGACGAATGTTGACCATAATTTTGATTTGCTGGCTTCCTGATGCCACTTATTTTTAACAGCAAATACAAAAAATTTGGTCAGCTCTTTTTATACCTACTATTTAAAATATTTTTGGCTGAGGAACTGCAGTGGGCATATCTCTACTTTTTGCAGATAAGACACGTACAATTTATTTATTTCTTGAACAGCTTTTCCATTGATGCGAGGTTTGCTTTTGCTTTACCTATTTTTTTTTTATCTTAAGCCTTAAGGTATGGTATGAATAGTATGTTACAGATCGCCCTGCTCGCATGACCATCTACGTCGAGTAATATAATCGTCTCCATACCGTTGTCTGGCCACGATTGCCTTGTTACTCAATGGGCATGCAGCTGCCCCTGACATGTTCCAAGTCACAACGAGTCTCGCTACTGAAAATTATTCGCTCTAAAACAATCCGATTTGTATCTATTCTTTTTTCTATTGAATAACAGAAAACTTAGTACCTGTTGTTTCAATGAAAATGAGGTCTTAGTTTTAATAAGAATGCACTTGTATGCGTGTACAAGTTCCTGTAACAACGACTGAATAAAATGATGGAACCTGCGCGCATTTTTGGAGGGCCAGGTACGTACGATGTTGGTCTTGAGTGCGAGACAAAAAAACTTGAGGAAGCTAATCCGCCACGATTTTAGGTGGTCGCGTTTGTTGAATTGAAGACCAATTCTACTGGTCTTAAAATTATTTTATCAGGCAATTATTAAAAGATTATTCTAGAAACATTAGACACTGATAATTTGATAAGCTATCAAGTTCGATAAATATCTCTTGCTCAAGCCAGAGAACTCAAAACTTGGCAACAAAGTGTGATTCGCATTAAAATTTATCCTGCACTAAAGTCGTTAGTATTGTTCAAAGTCTCAGTAAAATTAACAGCAAACAATGAATGTGTTTCGTTACATCATTTTAGTTTCTTTTGGAAATTGAACCCAGACATTTCTTTCGCGTGTAACTGTTGTTGAGTTCAAAATACACCTACATTTTCCCAGCCCTCGTGTGGCACAGCCCGCATGAGATGGCCACAGAAGACCCGAGAGAGAGAGAGAGTTGACCCAAAAAGAGCTCTTTTCACTAAAACTCTGTGATGAGTCGATGTTATACGTGAAATGCTGTGATTCCTGTGATCATTAGAGATGATTCTCGGCCAAGTTTGGCTCCGTTGCCTTTCTCTTTGCACAGCTGTGTTGCTTACTTGTCCAGCTCAGAGACCCCCGTAAATCCTTTTAAGTTTTAGTCCGTGTTTGCTATCCTAATGCGAGCTAAGTAAGGAAATTTCCGAGACCTGGACAACGGTGATCGTCTTCAAGCGACCCTCATACTTTGCCCTCCTGCTCCTCCCTCCTCTTGTAGCTCTTTGTTCTTTTATTCGATCCATAGAGACTTGTTCGCTATATACCGGAAAAGTTGATCGAAGATGTCAGTTTTTGAATATGTACTTGGATTTACTTTGATGCAAGTAAGCAAAGGGACGGCGAGAGTTGAGATATGGAATCTTTTAACGGGCTCGAGTTCCCGGATGAAGTTAATTAACCAATAAATACGTGGAATACAAGGATCGTTCAACTTCTGTTTGTGTGCGAAATGACGATTTACACGGCTTCCTGCATTGAAAGTAGCTTTGACCTTAGGCAAGTAAAGAAGATCCTACCATATCAGTGAACAGATCTCCGGGTGATCTATTCCGACCTGTGAGAACTTCACCTCACCGCCTTTCGCGATTAAACTCTTAACTTTTAACTTCTTTTCTTGAGTTACGAGAGGTATTTCCTCGAATATATGTTGCGCAGAGTACCAGCAATTCAAAAAGTCAATTCCGTTTTTTTTTTGGTATAGATTGAAGATTTCATGACTCTCTGCCCTATCTACGTAAGCGTTTAAATTGGATGCAGATTTTACTTGTGTTTTCACATGGGCGTACAGCAGGGTGCACATCCGTGTTCCTGGAGAGGAGACCGAGAAAAAATTCATTATCGAGTTCAAGCCCCGCATTGCGCTGCGTCAGATGGCGGAGTCGGCGTCAGCTGCAGAGGGTGACAGATGCGCCAGCATAACGGGGCTGCCACCTGCAAACGAGGCGCTGTGCTCCACAGCCTCGTTAACGCTTTGTTCTTTATTAACTTCCCGCGGTTCGTTAAAGGTGCAGCAGAGCATGCCAAATGGCTTCCACTCCGTGTGGATACCCGCGACTCTCACGAGAAGACCCAATCACATGCGTGATGCACAGGAGAACTTCGAGGGACGTGGTATGGAGGGAACTTTAGGTCACACTGCCATGGCGTTTTTATATGCTCAACCTGACTCTGCAAGACCAGCTTTACATTGCTTGTTGCTTCCTGCTCAGAACGTACACTCCCCAAACAATAAGGAGTTTGAAATTCAGTATAGTGAGACTATTTTCGCGTTATTAGAGAACGCATGAGTCGACCACCCTATAAGGCTGTGCTGCGTCAGACTACGATACCAGTTTTTGTCTTCCTTATTTCTTGTCAAGGCTTCAACTAAATCCCAGCTTTCGGGTAATTGGCGCACTGACTAGCATGCCAAATGAAGCATTTGATATAGAATGCCTGCACACTCGAAAATACCAAGATTATATTACAAGTGTAGCTTTATTACGTGTTCCATGAAGTTCAAAAAGTAAATCAACCAACGTTCCTAAAAATAAATAAGTAAATCGATAAATAATTGTTTATATAAAATGTGAATCGATTACCCTCTTTAATCAATGGGTCTGATGTTAATGACGTTCTTCCAGATTATTATTTTAGATGGTAAAATCTGAAAATCCAAACAATTAGGGCTATGCAAGCGGATTGTCCTGACTTGCTATAAAAAGTTTGATAGTATGAAAAGTTCGTTATAGGGGAGCTCCTTGATCGTCTCGCATAAAGGATTAGCGCGCTGAGGTCTCATTTAACCCATTTGAGACTCCTTTTCTGTGCGTAAAAGGGGCGGTCAGTTACTCGAAGAATTAATTTCATGGTAACACTAGCACTTGGATGATAATTCTTGTTGTTTGGAGTCCTTCACGCGAGGGTACACAGAAGTGCCACGACCGCTATGCGGCCATTAAGGAAGTTAGCGGGAGTAACATGCACCTCATTCAATGATGACCGCAAGTTTCAAGTCATTTGGTGGAACACCGCGATGTTTATCTGCCAAATAAAGTTTTCTCGCTTTAAGTAAGCCATTGCGTGTAAAACTTGGACCGCACACGAGCAAAATTTTCTCGGTATGCTTATGAAACGACGCACATGAATTAGATTAGATAGACATGCCTTTATTTATGCATCCTCTCTGAGCTCGGTTGCTCTAGGCTTTGTTTATGCGTGGCGTGCCGAGCAAGCAACCGTTAACATGTCATGATGATAATTACTCTTTATATTTACCCTAGCCTGAGTAAACCTCGGTGTGAACTCTTGATGCTTGTGTTTGCTGCTCCTCACCCCACACTGTTGATATCCCTTGAAATTTACTGCGCCGTACTTCGCTCTCATTGTCGTTCAATAATAAATAGAAGAACTAGATTAAATCCCGAGTCCCAGTTGGAATCCTTAGCTGTCACCACTCCATTTTAAACCCTTCCTTATAAATTTGTTTGCCAGATGTAGAGGTCATCAGCTCAAAGTTATTTTTGCTCTGTTTTTCCTGAACAGATAATTTGATGAACTCTGTTTGTTATTCGAGTGTTAGCAGTAGGTTTTTCAAGAAAGAATTAATCAGTTCAGTATTTATGCTACTCATTTTGCTAGTTTCCAATTGATCTATTTTAGAATATCGTGTCCATAAATGTGTTGAGTGGCCGTTCATTTCCGTCATTTATTATGCAGTAATTAAATCTAAAAATTGCGTACTTGTTTAAAGGTTCGAGACTATTATGTGTATTGTTTTCATGTTTGGAGCATTTCATTGTTTGTCTTCGCAACAAAACCCTGCACTCAGAACTTTAACGCACTTCTGTTCTCATAGTGCGTCTTTCTTCGCTAGCCCTGTACAAGATTAGTTATCGTAATCTTGTAGGTCATGAGTGTTGATTCGTCCTGCACACGCCAGTGCTATACTCGCCTGCGCCGTACAAACTAACGGACTGGGCGACTGGAGACATCCGAGCGTTAGGGTGGTGACGGGACGCTTACTCACAACGACCTGAAGAGCTGCACGACCATCTTCAATCACATCAATTGAGCGTTCTTTTCGCGCCAATATAATCATCCAATTCATAAAGACGTTTCTGTTCTGAAGTCATTACTTGCGCATCAGTTATCTTCAACCATCATTAAATTGATCTTAAATCGTGATAGCTGCAGAAAATTTTATTTTTACTCTATACGATACGTCCAATAAGGCCCTTGTTTCCCCCTGTCATCTTCGTAGCACTTTGACCTTTTTTTTACGATCGTAACTTCACTCCCACTGCTGTTCTAACCACCGTCACAAGTACACAAGCTTCCTTCCAACTATCACCACCCCCAGGGCCGTCGTTCTCCTCGTACCATAATCAGCTCGAGTACAGTTGTCTCTATCCAACCATCATCACCAGCGCAGGTTCGGCAGGCTCATCGGTCACGCTTCATCTCGGCGTGCGCAGTCTCACCCGTCACCTGAAGGATGCTCATCGTCTGCGTGAAAGCAGAGCAGCGAGTGCTCTCACTACTCTGTGCGCATCACCAAGCATTAAACCGCCTTCTTCCTCGAGTTTTTCTGCTAAGAATAAATCATGTTGTGTCTGGAAAACCACGCACGGTTACAGTGCAGAAAAGACGCCTGCTATAATACGCACACTGTTGTTCAACACTTTTCAACCCCCGCCTTAGCAAGGATTGCATGTGACGAACAATACAATGTTGCCCCAGAAACTTAAGCTGGAATCTTATAGAAATGAAAAACTATTTAGAGATTTAGAACTTCCACTGATTAATTTATGAATCTCAAGTTCTCAGTCGGATTTAACTCAGATTCTTTGTTTGTACAGCCAACCCTCTCTTTTTGACCCTAATATTTCGCATTCGCTGGAAATTATATTGTAAAAAATAACTGTATAAATTTCACACAACACTTGGCACTGACACCTGTACTTGGCTCGCTCGCACCATGTGTGTTAACACCCTTTTATACCAGGCAGTACATGAGCGCACCACCAAGAAAATAAAGACTGTAGTACGTTTATTGTGATAGAATAGACCTGTAGTAACCTGAATATCGTAAGGTACATTGAGCTTACTCCGTGATACTAAATAACTCATGATAGTATGTATTTCCTATGTCAGGGCATTGTTTCTACTCGTACACTTTACACTTCTGCAAACACATTGTCGTACAATTATTTTTCTGTACATATGTTTTTAGTACCAACACTTTAAAATACATGACACAAGTCTAGATATTTTTCGAAGATCTAAGTATCACGGAGTAGGCTAAACTTACCCTATGACTAGGTAATGCTACCGTAAGCGTGTAGCCCACTCATTTGCCTGTAAACATGTGCTTCAGAACCTGTCCATTTGGGAACAAAATCTAACCTTCTATCAGGGTGTCAAAGAGGCAAGTGGGCGACAGGACGACCGCCTCCCGGCGTGGTTGTGGGGCTCACAATCCCGGTCCTGGAAGAAGTGCCGCCATCTTACCAAGAGCATCGTGATCATGACGGCGGAGCTTAGCATTATGCCTAGAGTTTTTGCACAGTGCGATCGATGAATTTCAGGTCCATGGTACACTAGCTCAAATGTTTCTTGTGAGGCGGTGGCGCCGTTTTTTAGTTTCTTTTCCGGGTGTTGCAGCTGCAGGTCATCTTACTCATTGGGGTTTTGGCCGACGTCGAATAGCATAACTGAGATAAAATACCGTTCAGAATTGTACCTTACTTCATCGTAATGTGCAGCATATATCACTTCATTCGTTATGAGTTACACGATATCTTCAACGCTGATCAGCATGTCACTTTCAACAAAGTTTTTCATAGGTTCACCGCAGCGAAGCGTGAGCTGTACAACGGTCATCGTGAGACCAATGAGCCATTAGTCTTTAGTCATGGCGCGGTATCCCCCACTTATCCAAACGGTTCCTCTCCCACGCGCTGCCTGGGCGTTACTTGGAGCGTCCAGGCGGAGCGCATGACTCGAGAGAAGTAAAGTTTTAACATTGGACTCTGGTTGTGCCACCACCCTCGCTACTGAGCCCCAGCTAAGCTGTACGTGTAAGCATAAGCTCCTGCTGTGTTGGTTACGAAACACTTGTATGAACTTTCACAAAAAATGGCTTCGGTATTGGTCTTCAGAGTGATGAATGTTCAACGTTTCTCAAACTTTTACCTGCAGAGCCTCATAACTGTACTTCAATTGAATGCATGTTTGTCCAGTTTCTCAATATTGTGTAATATTAGGATCTCAATCGAATGCTCAACCTGGACCGCGTTTACCGTTGAGCAAAAGAATACGTACGTCGAAAAATTTAAATACGTAGTTGCAATGACAGTCTTGCGTACTCATTCTACGTACATCGTAGTCTCATGACCAGCAAAATTGTGAACCTTGACTGCCTCACCAGCTCCGAGAGCGAGGCTGCCAGCAAGCAACCACACAGAGCGCAGAACCGCACGGCCACGGCTTACCGCAAGAGCCTCGACAGAAGCGCCTAGGCAAGTTTATCAACCTTCCCAGCCACGTCCAGTTCTGCCCTTGATTTGCTTTCAAGTTCAAAATAATTCTGGGCTCAAAAGATCTATTGTTTTTTTCATTGACGCACTTCATTCGTATTGCTCCTAGCGTGTTTATTGTGTAACCGGTAGTACCGGTAGTTTTAATGTTAATAATTGTGAGGTTTGAATGTTTTGTTTCTTGTATCGAATGTACGGAAATGTTAAGCTTTGAATGGAACAGAAATAACGTACATTGCTCGTATTATGGGCTTCTATAGTGAATATCCAGATTTTCACCTATAGCATACTGTGACCTTTACGAATTGCACATATTTTTACGCGTTCTATGATTACAATGGATAGAGAGGCCGAGACCCGCGTTTCTTGCATCTCCGTTAACGCAGCTTGCAATGCTTTCGCAATGGTCCGTTAGGAGATTTGCATGAGCACAAGTGTCGTGCTGCTGTACACTTTGTGCTGCTCGACGTGCTCTGTATGCAGTAACAAGCATTACGCAACAGCTCACATTCACAGCTCATCGAGGATGTTCCAGAGCTCCCGTGCAGTCGAACAGCTCATCCATGGTCAGACCAACGTGATCTTTATCGCAAAGGTCATGATTGACTGACGGTAAATGGATGTAATTGTTTTTCTTCGTTCTAAATATGGAGGCATTAGGCGTTGCTTGAAATGCGGCAGCTCAACTCGTATGCGTTAAGCAATAAATGTGTTTGCCACACTTGGTAAGATCGTTACTCATATTTCACGAATTTGTGCTTGAGCTCATACCAACTGTTATGGAAGTGTGGGTTTGGTGGCCGTTGATTGATGTTTTGTCTGTTAATTATTTCATAATAAAAATGGCGGCGCTGTGAATTTCTTATACTTGCTGTTTAGAAAGGAGGAGTCACGAACGGTCATTTTTAAGGTGAGTTATTGAGACGGTGATCCTAATAATGATCAATTGATATTTCAATCAAATGGAGGCACTTTTCAGCATTTCATTTATAGATTGATTATAATGTTGTTAATGAGGAACTCTAATTAGATGAGGCTTTTCAACACCTTATAGCTTTCACGTACATAAGAATATAAGTCGACGGGAAGCTTCTGCGGTATACTTTTAGAATAATGAAAATGCCTAATCATACAAAATATTATACGTGTCAGTCAGCACCCAGTAATCGTAACAATTTGACTTCTAAGTAACGTGACACAGTGGTCTAAACCCTACATATATCTATTCAATCCCACAAATCTAGGATTTACATCGCACACTATGAATCGAAGAATGACGGACTACTTCTAGAACATATCAAAATACTATCGAGATGTATGGTTGTCAAAGGATCAAAATATAATTATCACAGTTATTCAATACCGTCTCTCGAGCGACTTAACTAGGCAGACACAAAAGGAACATGTAAACCAAGTTACTCAACTTATACGGATGAGCAGGTGTTGATTGCCAGCGCAGGGCTGGCACAACATCGTCTAATTGTAGAAGCACACGCTTAAGCATTGTTTAGGACAGGACTGTCGATGTTTCTCTTAGAATTCTCGAGCATGTTGAATGTTGACAAGACAGTCTTCTTGTATTATACGTCTTGTCCGACGGAGATGGAGAATTTTCGACTATGTTGAACGTAGGAGAGACGATCTTCTTATACTATACGCCTTCGTAGACGAAGGGAGGACCCAGCTGCCCGACGAAAGTAGGAGTTTCGCGTTTTTCGTCCTCTTGACAGTTGCTGACTTCGGTGGTAAAGAAAGTGAGGGGGTGATGAGAGCGAGTCCCCTTACGGCCGTGCGCTGTCTCGTGCGAAGTCCCTTGAATGCCCTCGATTCGTCGGTACTAGTCCTTTTGTAACACGCATCTCGGGTTCGTTATGAATGCATCCAAACTGAGTATGAATGACGTTCGAATGCGTCCTTACGGTTGCGACATCGGTTTATTCCTAAAAATAATTCCTAATAATATTCGTAATGAATTGATAAACTTATAACTCCAGCAGATTGGGCACATGGACGAAATTTGAGGGGGAATGCTTTCGGTGGTACGTCGTTCAGAGTCTAATCAAACTTGAATGCTGTCCGCGGGAAGCTGAATGGCACGTCGACATAGGTTGAGAATTGCGGGATGCGTGGTTGCTTGCAGGCGGCGTCTGCGATGTCTTTGTTGTACTATAGTTTATCCACAGAAAGTTTGCTGAATAAGTCCAAAGGAATAACTTGCTCTGCTTTCCCTATTTTCTTGTTTTCTTTACTTCCCCTACGGTCGCGAGAGGGTTTTCAACACTGGACACTGCGCTTCCTGTATTAAATACCCTACGCTTGTAAGAAGAAAAAAAAACTAATTAGTACGCTTACATTGTTTCATATAAGCAATTTATCTTCCTTTCACGCTGCACTTGACCTCTTTAGCTCCTTCAAGGTGATCAACGCGACACGCAGCGTTGAAACTATGTCGCTGACAATATTTTATTTTACTTTTCATCATCCTTCAATGAGCTCCTCTCCCTTGCAACTTTGGAATTATTTTGCGCTATACTTGACCTCTTTAATAGAGGTTTGCAAAGTCAAAGTTCTAGGTATGTGCATGCGGGAGGAGGAGCTAAAGCGCGCTGTGGAATGCGTCTTGGCTAGAGAGGAAGTCGAGCACCTCGGGACCGGCCCAGCTGCGTGTCCGCAAGTCGCCTAAACAATGGATCAATTAAAATGACTTTCGTACCTGCAAGTCTCGCCTACGACGGTGAGTCATCTTTCGCAGAGTATGCACCCAGAGTAAGAAAATTCAATTGTTGAGTAATATGTCTCTTGTTTTACGGATAGCAAGAAGAAGTACTGATCTTTAAACAAGAATAACTTTCTCTGGGTTAATTTTCTTCCCCGTGAAATCATTATCATTCAGTGTTAAATTTTCTATTTATGTCAACTGGGACTGTCCTTGAATGTGTATTTCTTTCGAAATATGATGCTAAAATGAAAGTACATAATACCTGCTTGTACATTTCACAGTCAGGATTGTAGGTATAACACTGATAAAGATGATGTTTGCTGAATTTTGATTCAATCTTGCGTCTCATCCTGATAATCTTTGAACTATGTTGATTCCAAAATTCACTTCAAATCCTAGAAAAAACCTTGCACAACTTTTCGCAAGGTGGTTGTCCGTCATTGCTCGCTGAGGAATACGTGTCAGTTTTTACAGCCCACTCCAATTCTCACAAGGGCCAAATTATGTTGTTACTGACAATGACTTGGCCCAGAGACGAAAACTCAGACCGTTTTAAGAGGTAATAAGCCGTGACTTGCATTTTTGAGCGACCTTCGCTGCTTTGGAAACGAGTGATTCGTTTTTTCCTTCCATTGTGCGGTTATCTGAAGATTGATGAGCTTTTCCAATGGGCGGAACACCATTGCTCTAGATTTTCTTCTTCAATGTACTCGGTATAGAAAAAAATGCTTTTGCTGTCAATTCCCTGTTGAGAATCTAAACGGTTGAATAGCTTAACGTTTTTTGCTGTTATAGAAAGGAATTCCTTATTTTGTATTGAATTGTTTATACGGCTAAAATTATTTTTGATGTATTTCTGGATATCATGCAGAGCCACATTCCTCTTCGCGATGGAACAGCACTAGCGCAAGATATCGTACACTGGACCAGCGAGGTCTGAACGTTATGAGCGCACTTTTTTAAATGCTTTGTGCGTTAGCTCACGTTGTTGACAGGCATAGGACTGTGAGTGTGTATTTTGTTAAAAATTTTGCTAATCTCTGATTAAATTTTACAATAAATTAGAATCATTTCTCCGAATTAGAACCTTGTGAAGACCTCCGAACCCTATTTATTTGGAATTATTTCTACAATTTTACAATAATCTAAGTGGCTTTGGCAAACTCTCTTCATTCGCAGACTAAATTTACTAGCATGCTGTCGTGAAGATAAATAGCTGCATAAACTTCTCTGTGTGTTTGTAAATAATCTCTGTTATCTTTACTCAACTTCCTTCTTTAGCTGCTGTATTTTTGAGTTGATACGCAGAAACTATAGTGACGTAAATTCGAGGAGTTTCTTTGCCACGCTTAGAATGCCGATATGCATCATCTTCATAGATGGCGGAAATTTGCAATTAATAAAGGATTTTGATACCTGATGCTGGTATAACATGTTTGGTGAGTTATGTTTTGTTCATTTTTATTGCTGTGTTAACTGCTTTTCAGCAAAGTCGAATCTCGCTATTTCTAAGGATTTCCTGCTGTCCAAACCTGTCAGTGATACATATGAACATACGCATGCCTTCAGCCGCCCACGCTTGCAGCCTCGCTGACCTTTTGCTCACCGGTGGTGGAGGAGGCCAAGCCATGTACGGTTCTTCGACATGAGAGCCTTACGTTCTGCCAGTTTCTTTTCTGAATAAATATGACCAGTTTATGACGGTAAGCTAAGCTGTGGGACCCGGGTAAGCTAAGATGTTACGGGGTAGAACTCAGGATTTTCTGTTTGCACTGTATTATTTGTGACCGTACTTCGCAGAGTCATATAGGCAGTAAAATCTAGAAACTGCCAGGAAAAGACTTATTGCTCTTCACGTAGATCACAACAGGGGAGATGCATGTCATGATGATGTTTCTACTCTTACATTAAATTCCTTGTTTGAACTCCAAAACTACGACTCATTCTTTTTCTTCGTTGCTCATCAAGGGCGCTTTCTGAGACGGACCCATCATCCTGAAGGAATCTATCTTACATTTAGCGGAAGACAAAAGATATTTAGCGCAATGCCATCTAGCAACTACCGTGCAAGCGGTGCCTGCTGCACATATAGCTCCTCTCTTTACGGCACAGCTCGCCCCGGCCACACGCTTCCACTGCCCTAATGCTCTCACCAGGACCAGCCTGGGCCTCCGGACCCTCAGTGATGGAGGGCGCGGTCGGTCACTTGAACTCCTGACCCCATGTATGTGTTCGATCCAGTCACCATTGCTCGTGCTAGCCAACCCTTATTGCATTGGAACACGTCTTTTGTTTGCTAGTCCATTGGAACTTTGCTTTTGTTTGTGAACCCATTTCAACTTTCTGTCTGTTTGCGAGTCCATTGGAACTCGCCTTTTGTTTGCGAGTCCATTGGAACTTTCCTCCTGTTTGCGAACCCATTAGGACATTATGCATGGTACTTCTGTCTTAGAATTAATTGGAATATTCCTCTGC
Organism: Orchestia grillus; assembly: GCA_014899125.1. NCBI lineage: Eukaryota > Metazoa > Arthropoda > Malacostraca > Amphipoda > Talitridae > Orchestia > Orchestia grillus. Next base: position 28,705 of record VOMN01073639.1, on the reverse strand, counting down.
GTGGGAATTAATTTGAATGTTCCTCTGTCCTAGAATCCTTTTGATTACCTCTGTACAGAATTGCCCGGCAATTTTTTAGAATATTCAAACTGGTTTAGATGTTTTAAAAATCATATTTGTCTTTCGATCTCATTAAGTTCCATGCACTCGACAACGTACTTGTCATAACTGAATGATACTTATATTTTATAATTACACAGCATCATTTGTTAAGTTCATCCCTATAAATGACACACAATGTTATTACGAGTATGTTACGAGTAGAATATCGGAGGTTCTCGCATTCTTGCACGAACGAAGTATCTATCACTTGTTCGTAGTCCTAGAATTAAGTTATTCGTTCCTTATATTTTAAAGAACTCGCTTCGTTGTATTTTTCTCAATAACTTATTCTCCACTGGAGGCACATACATTACCTCATTCATTCACTAATTTACTGAATAAGAAAATATGTAACTATTCTCGTAAGCATTAGAGATTGAACACAGGCCTATTCCTGCTGTATTTCTTCATCAAATAAGTAAATGGATCCCGAAAAAGATAGTCCCATGTTTTATGAACCATTCCATCTCTTGGCTAATTCCCCTCGTGCAGAAACAAGGCTTTGTGTCAGGGCTATCATTAGACCGGCACATTCAGGCTGCTGGATTTTTTTAGCCTTTTGTTTAGGAGTCTTGGGAAGAATACTGTCCTTGAAACACTAATTGCTCCGTGTCTGATTCAATAATTCTTTGTAATTAGACAGTTATTAATTAGGGAATGATTCATTGTTATTTAGGATTAAGGTTGCAATTATAGAGGAACACAAGCAATCCGAGTCGTTCTCTGAAACCCCTAATGCCCGACCTGAAATGACAGCCATTACTTTATGACCACCTTTTTATTTGGACTTTTATTGTCATTTATCGCGCCTGAAGTCGATGTAGATCTCCTCATCAGTGGGTTTTGTTGTGTAAAATGATTTTCAATTTCCCTGAGGTGCAGGTTTTCCTTATAGTGAAATACGTAGTATAATTTAGTGGAAAAAGTAACATAATTAAAGTAAAAACATTGTCGACATGGTGCTGCGCAGCAGAAAGGGCATGATGCAGGTATATTTCATTTTTTTACTTCCTCACTGAAACATGTGTTTTTTACATTACGTAATTGAAGCGAAAACATTGTCGACATGGGCTGTACATCAGAAGGGGCATTGTACAAGTATAATTCATTATGTTTTTTTAATTTTGCACATTGTTTTCATTGTTGCATGACGAATAATAAAGGAAATTGTAAATTGAGAGTGCGTATTGCTTAGTCTGAATTGCTCATCAATCTTGCCAATATTATGTAGCTGAGTTATGAAAATATTAAAATTCTTTAAATTTGCGTAAAGCTCTTTTATTTTGCATCACTCCATCTACTTGTACGGTGAGGGTGACTTGAATTTTTACGATACTTTATACGATACTCATCAATCTGACACCTCATTTTGCATTTGTGGAATAGACCTTCAGAATTGCTCGCTCGTTTTCTGTATCTTTTGTTTCAGCAAAGAAGAAATATGTTACCATGTTTTTAAATGCTTTGGTTGGATGATAAGTAAAATTTTACTTTAGTAATTATTGTGGAAGAGATATATATATACATATATATAGGTCATGTTCTCGTGTTCTCCACGCCAACTTGGTATTGGTCGCGCTTAGAGAACAAGACCTCCATATACATATATATATATACATACATATATATAAATATATATATATATTGTTCTTCACGCTAACTTGGTATTGGTGGTACGTGGAGAATAAGACCTATATATATAGGTCTTGTTCTCTACGCACGACCAATACCAAGTTGGCGTGGAGAACACGGCCTCGATATAGTTTTCAAATTTCCGTTTTTGTTCGGCACTGCGCTCCGGCATACGCTTGGAGACAACGCAAGGCCTTCAGGCCCGATCGCCAAGTTTTTCCTGCGTTTTGTATCCCATTATCAATTGTTGCAGATTTCTCACGCACGCCACTTTCGCTTGGTTTAACTAATGATTCTATTCCGCTCGTGACATTTGAGTGTTTCCTACTGGTACCCATTTTCCAACTGGTCGAAATGAAGCTTCTTCTCTGCTATCTTGTATGTACATCATTCAAAGCGCTGTAGTTTTAGAGATTAGGTTTAGTGCTAGGAGTAGCGAGTACCACTAAGAAATGACGTTGGATCAAAAGCAGTGGAAGTTCACACTCATTTACTTGTTTTGGTTTCACTGTTGGAGTTTCGCTGAATTGGTTTCAAGCACTTACACCTTTTTTAGCCGGTCTATTGTTTCCGGTGGCATTGATAACGCTCTCACAAGATGGCCTCGACTAGAGAGGAATCAATACTGAAATCACGGTTGTGACGATGATTTATAATCGACGCTGAGGATGGCAACAGAAAATAGCCCTCACTTCTGGACGTCGCTTTTACGTTTTATGAATAAAATTTATATCAATGCGATCAAATGACGAGCAAGGACAGACATCAATTTTAAAGTCTGTTTATGTACGACGGGGTGTTGAATGTCGTACATAGATCTCTTGTTTTTATGACATTGGAATCAGCTACTGCACTTTTGAAGTTCATTTAAGTTATGGGTAATAATTTTATGAATTACTCTTTACAATTTCTAAAGTCCTTTAATGGAAGATTTTTTAAATTAACATTTCATTTACGTAATGAACTACAACGTATTCTGTTCAACAAATGACATCAATTGCACTTATACAAAGCAAATCATATGCCATTTTCGCATATCGACAACAGAGCTTCACAAAGACCCAACAACGAGGAGAAAGGACCACGGAGTCCGTCATGCCGTTATTTATTCATCTTGATGACCATACGACACTCTACACGCAGGCCAGCTTGCATCCGGGCATTCATTCCAGTCTCTCTTTATCTGCCACTAAATTAATGATCTTAGAGGAATACATATATTTCCTTCAATATCGGCTTGGTCATTTCCAGATGTCCATGTCCGGTTCACGAGACCCTGTAAGGCGGTGTGTGACCTACATGTTGTAGGAGGCCTAGTCAGCGCGCTGTCAGTCACAGTCTGTCGAAGTCGTATAGATGTGTATACTCGAACCTGACACATACGGAGATCGTATCCTTTTCGATACAAAATTGAGACCAAACAGTGTGTAAAGAAATTTCATACAGCTACGCATCGACCCTTGAGAAATTCGATCTACCATGTCTGCGAATTCATAAGCGGGGTAGGGGGTCTTGAAATTTATTTTACTTGTAGTCGTCCATTAGTTGCCGATTCTTAGTTATCTCATATTCCTCAGAGGTCTCGATTAAAAAAAATCACCACTTGTCGAAAATTGAGAAACTACATGATGTTCAAGCCCTGTGTTCACATGTATGTATATGAAGCACTCGAGTATTGTTTACTCTAAAATTTCGACAAATAATATGCCATGCATGAGTTACATAACTCATCCTCATAAAGAATTCAACACGCTCAGGAAAATGAAAAATTTCAAACAAAGAACACACTCACGCAACCCCACACATGTAATTATGCTGCTAGCATCATTCTTCGTGTACCCATGTGTGTGCATGGGGGATCCGTGCTTGCGTGAGCGTGTTTTGTATTTTCTTTTTTTCCTGTTTATGCATGTTGGAATGCTGTTATGAATATAAGGGAATTAGGTTTTTGTATTGTAAAATGTGGAGTACTATACCAATATTTTTTTACCGTAGCTGATAGGTTTTACCAGAAAATTTAACCGTTTTATTTTTGTCAAATTCGATATTTTGTATTTTAGCACTGAAGATGGAATCTTTCTATTCCAAAACGTTTGCTCAGTATTAAAAAGCAATTTTTACGGCTGTCGTTCTTATCTCACACTTGAGCTTCTTCAAGAATCGACAAATTGCAACATTATGTTAGAATTTTTTCAATTGTGTTGTTAAAGAATTGGAGAAAATTATTATCAGATACTCTATTATAATTCAAGTAAAACGCCTTTAAAATACATCTTCCTCTTGTGAAATGAATGCGCTATCGATCAAAGATGGGTGTGCTACATTTGACAGGTTTCCAGCGACGCTGACCTTTGCCCCCATAATTGTGAGTGCGAAACAAGACTAGTATTTTGCTGCTCAGCCTGCATCCGAAGTCGTGTTTCACACTCCCACTGACAAGTCACCCGAAAGAAAAAACTCAATCACGAGTGCTTACTTCGAACGAGCGGGGATTTCCAACTAACAGATACTATCGTTCATTGAATACGGTATTGGATGAAAGCCTTGTTTTCGTGTCGACCTTTCGTTTCGTAACGTTTTAATCGAGGCATCACAGGACCGTGAAGCAAACTGTGATAGCCATCATGTAACAGTTTACCTTTCGTTCACACGACCACCTCCGTGATGTAGCCGCTGCGTGTAAGCGGTGCAGTAACACGTTCATTGGTGCAATTTAAGCAAAGAAGAAAGTTAAGAACGTCGTGTAATTATCGTCTGGGATGATGCACGGAGACGCTCCCTCTAGCCGTGCTCCCAAGCTTTCCCTGCCATTGTGCGACAATTGCGTCTTGAATGGGCGGCGTTGGGGACCTGTGTGGTCGCCAGTAAATATTCATCCGCTCTAGCTGCGTCGGAGGACTTGTAAGAACCGCGTTAAAAGGGTTCTTTCGCCTTTACTTCGGGCCGATGACCGTCCTGACCCATGAGGGTGTATTGAAACGGGGACAACAGCTGTGTGTTCCATTTAGGGAACGCTGCTCCCTGCTCATTCGAGCGTCATGTCATTTGACGTCATTTCGTTGGGTCTTTTGAGGAATGTTAGTTGGTAAATATGCTCGTGATTTGGTGGGAGGAAGAATGTCCAAGGTATAATATATTTCTTGTGTTTATAGAAAACTAATGGCAATGAGAACAAAACTATGACGTTCTCTTTCAATTACTGCATTTTGCAGTAGACTTTTCAGTGTTATTCTAGTTTCTTGAAAGACATCTTTTATAATTAAAAGCACGTTAATGAAGACTAAAAATGATTAACAAAATAATTATAACATTCATCTCAGATAATTGTAAGTAAAAATCTCACTCTACACTGCTATATTTATTATTCTTTATGCTCAAATCTGTACATATCTTCCATCAATCTACTGGGGGCCAACATTAATCATGAATATTTAAAGATTGAAATATGTTGTGCTTTCCCATGAATTTATTTTTAAAAACTGTTGCTTGAGGTTACGAATGATATTAGGCTATTGCACTCTGAGCGCTACTAGCCTTGTAAGCATGTACCTTAACCTTATACGGACCACAGCCATACCTGAATGACTTTAGAATTAGCGCAGTTTAGTTTTAAATTCTTCTTCTTTTATTCGAAACCAGAGTGAGGGTGTACACAAGAACCTAAAACATGCACGCCTGTTTACGCCATACATCATTCACTTCAAAAATAATTTGGTCCATGTACGGTGAAACGAGTCACACTGACGATAATAAATCACATCTCCCCCCTGCTCGAGTGGTGTAGCTCTGCGGTGTCGGAGATACCCGCAGCTGCTCCAGTCGCTGGCACTGACGCACATCGCCCGCCGTCCAGTCCAGGCTTCCAGGATGGAGGCTCGCACTCCTTGCAAATATTGGAAGCAGTAAAACTAAAACTGCAGGCTCACATGCTTGTTTTCTAAACGTTTTCTCGATTAGAAAGACATTCTAGTCTTCAATGTGAGAAGAAATGGAGTTTTTATACACACGTATGTACTTTTTTATGTGCTAGACCGTCAGAAACATGTGCATGCGTACAATGTTTTAACCCTGCGGCGTTTCAGAGCGGTTCGATGATTGTGTTCGTAAATCATCTCAAAATATCGTAATTGTTTACCATCGGATCGCGTCAGAAACGAAATTATCTCGTTAATCCAGTGTCAATGAACAATTTCTAATGATATATTTTTCATTTTCATCTTAGCTGTAATCAAATATTTTCAATCTTCGCCTATACTCAGTCGCAATTCTTTTTTGGTGCGCAGGTTGTATGATTAAAACCCATGTCTAATCTGCCGTTAACACAGACACACTAATTCGACAGTAGAAGAAATAAAATACGAGGAAATTATAATTTCTCATTCTATCAGATTATATCATTATGTGTACATACGTGTTTCGTATTCAAGAGACGCGAAAATTGAAGGATTTGACGTATAAATAAAACAGAAGACTAATGGTATCCTACTCTGAACTAATGCATAAGTTGTTGTCTATGAATCTAACACACGACAGCCTATGACAAGTGTAAGTGTACACTCGAACGCCTCATCACGATTATCCCTCCCGTCGATCTGCACTGGTTTCAGAGTCTCATTTTTTTCTTAATTTTAAATCCGTGTTTTCTGTGCGTGGATACTGGCAAATTATTCGACTATTTTAAATATCAATGCAGTACATAGAAACATCACCACAATTTTTTCTTAAATGAGGATGCTTTAAATCCAATTTTAGAGACAAAAATTTGAAAACCTTTACAATATCGAAGATAAGCTTGAACCCTTTGACCAACTAGCTTGGAACATTTTCTGTACAAGCAATTACAAAATTTAACGTATTACTGTTGAAGTGTAGACGTTGAAACAAATTATTCCAACGTTTAAATTTCAAGCAAAGATATCAAAAATGAGAATCCACATTCTCGACTGCAACAAAAACCTGTTTTTATTCAATAATTTAAGTACATATTAATTTTATTTGACTTTGACACACCTGCAGTACACACACGTTGAGATCAAGCACGAGCGGTGACGTAAACGTGCCCCAACATCTGCCACATTTTTGTTCTGTGAGGTCCGTTATATGTTACGATCTCCCTTTTTTTGCCCTCATAATAACGAGTTTTCTTCTCAACAAAAGCCCGGTGATCTAACCGCCCGGGTCTGGAGAGCGACCCCGTGGCCTGGTTTGAGGGTGCCTTCCTGAGCGCGTATTTACACATCGATCGGAAGCTCTGCACTCCCTCTCGCAGCGACTCAAGCCTTTGGCACTACTGTACTGTGGTGCTTGTCGAGGCTGGGCCTATTATGCGCTGCCGGCGGCCATGCTTTCGTGAGGCACCTCCATTGTCACCCATGACGGACAGAAAAAATCTAATACAAAATTCAAGCTAAATTTCCTAAAATGTTTCCATTGTCAGAAACGACGGTAAAGATTGTCGTGGAATGAGTACAAGGTATCCAAAAAAGTCACAGCTGTTTTCAGAACATTTCTAATTTCAAAAATAGCGAGAATTATTTGGTTACCTTCCATTTTTAACCCAGTATGAGGTTTCATCAACTATATGATTTTGGTAGTTTCAACTATTTTTGTGAGACAATCTGATGAATTTTTGGTTGTTAAAAATTGAGGTAATGGGTCAATTAAGAACTTAGGTCAACGTTTTTCTTGTTTTATGTTTTATCGATAAACTTCGTGAAGAAAGAGAGAATTTTCCCTCAGTATTTCAGGCATCAAGTCGGAGCATTAATTCAAACTAATTCTTCAATAGTTTGGTATGCATTTCTTTACATAATTTCAAATCTCACTTTTCTTTCTGACTATCCTCGCGGTACTTAGCGACAATGGGAAAATTTGTAAATTTTCTTTAGATGCAGATATCAGACCCTTGAATAAAACCCTGAATTAGTGCGTGGCTTAACAACAGAAGTTTTGTACCGATGTTGTACACTGTTTTTCCCAGTCTCGATATCCATTATAAGCAACATTCAATATCCCCTCATTCTGCCAGAAGGTATTTCAGCACGATAAAATTTGAAGAAAAAAGCTCAGCTTTCTTTTCAAGGCAAGTTTAATGAGCCCAAGCTTTCCTAGGGTGATCATGAGAGAGCTGAAGGCGGAGAAGTTTCACCTCCCGTGGCCCACCAGTGTACGCATTTCGCCCCCCGCTTCCAGTTAGCACAGCTGACGCGCCGAACGTTGGCCCACTTCCCAAGATCACTGCGCCTTCATTCAGTCCGCAGTGCATGGAAAGAGCAATTGACCGCACTGATATCTTGTTTCCGTTCCAGGAAGAAGCTTATTTCTCGGTGTACCCGTTTTTTTACACCCTTCGGTGCAGGGCGCTCGGTGGGGTCTGATTCGAGCTCCAGCATGTCTCGTGATCAGGCTTCGCACGGGAATCTATTCGTAGAAATTTACGCAGGACCTCACACAGTTCATCAGTGAATTCTAAATCAATTGCAGTATAAAATTTATCCGAAAATTTGTTTTCAAAGCGGGTGGAGTGCTTTTGTCTTTTCCCTTTGTAACTTATTTTCAAGGTTGCCTTATTTTTATTGTCCATTAGTAACGAAGTAAAGTTATTGATTGTGAGAAGTAATACTATTAATTTTGTTTGATCCACGCTTTGTGTAGATTTTCTACAGAAACATAACTCGGATCGGCTTGATACATCTGGATAATTAATATACCATCAGCAAATTCGATAATTATTGAGAAGCACTAATGCCTGCGCCCTATGAACTTGGGTTTAACCTTCCTCGAGCACCCATGGATTCTTGCAGCTCGTTCGAACGCTGTGCAAGCGCGTGAAGAAGTCCAGTTTTTAGGATGTATACTTGACGCTTCCCTGCTCGGCCGCGTGCGCCGTGTAGCGGTCCTGAAGCCTCCAGGCGCTTGACTCTCTCTGCTCCGACGCGGCTCAGCTCCGTTTGTGAAGCTCATGTCCACGATTCTTTTGAGGCTTTGTGTTATTAATCCAGTCTGTCGCCGTAATATCTATGCATGCAAAACCTCAAAATTTTCGTTTTACAGTTGAGTCTGAAGCGTTGGAGACGTATAGATAATGAGAGGTAGTGTTAAACTGTTTTACTTCCTTCGTTCCGATTCGCACTCACTCATAGCCTTGGCTGGGGTACCTGACATCGCCGTTATTTTCGCGATCTGAGTGGCAGAGTTAGCTGTGACTTGCCAAGCATAAGGAGTAGTGTCCCTGAGATTTTCTCCGTCGTTAGCAAACTTATGAAGCCTAGCTATGCCGGACATGTATGATCCGAGAGGGGTAAACATTTAGGTCACGTTATCAGATAAAAAAAGACTCAGTTACCCAACAGACTAACTTGTAAACTAGAATTCATGAAACATGTTAGTATCAGGATAGCAATTAGCAGGAAACAGGCCACCACACGTTATCGCATCGTCAGACCTAAATGATGATCTGCGTAAAAAGAGGCCGATCGACATTCGCACACACAGCTTCGTGAGGCAGAACGGTGTCGCGCATGACTTCGGGCCAAACTTCAGACCAAATGACAATTACACTCGTCGTGCAAGAATGAGTCATGAAGTGCGGTTATTTCCTCGATTGTGGAAGCTTTGTAGGACAGATATTGGTTCTGGTTTTCCTACGGCCTCGATGCATGACTGTCACAAAATTTACCGTCATAGAACCGGAAAATTTTGTATGCCTCCTGGTAATCACTAAACCTAGAACTACAACTGCATTGTTTTTGATTTAAGCCTGATTATCACTTGATATCTCTCAGTAGCAAAGTATGATGCTACTAAAGATGATTTGATGAACACAACTTTATGGCCGAATACTAGTCTAATTTTGCTCATGCATCAATAGCATACGAACAGCTACTCGTTATCTCCGATTAAAGACTAGCTGACAAACACTTGTAATAGAAATATAAGTTACGTCGTACATATTTCCAAATGGTTTATAGTAAGCAGATTCCCCTTACGTTCAGCCTGGAAAACTTTCTGCGTTTGCGAGTGAGTTCTTACTTTTCGTTCCTTTCTCGATTATCGAGATTTCCGTTTTAGAAATTTGAGAGGAGTGACTCATATGAATCACTGTGTAAAATGAAAGGCATGTAATAAAAAAGCCTAGAGGCCATTAATTATTTTCTGCCATTGCATACATGGTAGGATTAGTTGCGCTGAAATCTTTCTGCTGTATCGAAGCTACTTAGACTTTGATCTTACTGTAAAAACTCATTAAATGTGACTTATTTTAGTTTTCCTTTCAGCCAAAAATTTTATTGAAACATACAGAAGTGACACTGATAGCATTCTAATAAACTTTAAACAATTCATTAAAGATCGTATTCGTAAATTAGGAACTCCAGCTAATGGTGAGCGTTTACATCCGTATAAGTTCATTTTACATGGGAGACATTTCAAACCTGTAAACAAGGAGCCAGGCGACTTTTATCTCCTCTTAAAAATATGACAGTTTGCTGCGTTCTGCACCAAATTAATTTTGCTTGTCGAAGTGTTTGTTACAAGCTATTGGTCACGATGTTGTCGAGCGAGCTTCCGTGTGTTAGAGCCCAGTGTTTTGCGAACTGTACTTGAGGTCCCTTCTATTTCATGGACCGAACCCTATGCACGCACATCAACTGTATGATTGTTTATCACTGTTTCGGTTTTGATGCCTATCGGGATTGATGTTTTAGGCAGCAATGTAGTGTACAAGTCCATTGTTTTTCTAGCAATGAATTTCACTTCTATGTCGAACAGACTTACATCGGAAATCACGACCTCGGCAATTACGAGCGATCGTCGACGATCATCCAACGTCCTGACTTGCAGCAACACATTTGTACTGTGTAGCGTACCTGAAAACTACTTCTACTCCAAAAACTAGACGTGCATGCACCTCGTACCTATTTTTTAGCGTACATACACCACCCCCTATCCAGACGTCTAGATTTTTGCGACTGTCGCTTTTTTGCGTCGAGCGATTAGTAGGTAGGAGGTATTTTCTGTAGGTCTATTAACACCGTGTGGATCGTTCCTTCATAACTGCACCAGCTCGAGAGTTGACGTCAACAGCAACGACGTGCAGAGGGAGGGATACAAGTAATTGCTCACTTTAAAATCTATTTTTTGCTATGCGTCCAACGAACCAACATACTTAAGACTTCAACAGAACTCAAATTCTAATTAATAACATGAAATAGCAAAACAAAGTAAGGAACTTTACGAGTGAACGGTTCCATATACACTAAAATCATACATGGTGCGACAAAAGTATTCAACCATTTTTATGCAACCACTGTCACATGATAATTGTGGTATTTTTCAGGTGACATTGTATCTGAATTATCTACAGAATATGCTAGGTGTTTCGACGAGAAAAATCAACTTGATCCGGTATGGAATTGGATGGTTGGTCACTGATGATCAATAGTAGCATAGAATTATCCAAAGGACGTCATATCGAAAGTCAAAGGAGTCTCTGAATATCTACGGAAGCGAATTGTTCAGCTCTATTCACGAGCGATATCGTACAAAAAAATATCTACCCAGATTAATGTGCTATACTCTGCCTTTGGTTCAATGATTTGTAAGTGTAAGGAATATAGTTCAACTGATGATTTCCCAAGATCAGATGCTCCACGGAAGATTGATCTTCGGTCTCGTCGACTTTCGACGAGGAAGATTAAAAATAAGTCCATGGTGACTCACAAAGTATAAAAAACTGATCTGGAAGTCTCCGGGGTAAATGTGAGTGAAAGAACCGTCGGTAGAGAACTTCCCAGCAATAGGATCAAATGTTTCACACTCCGTAAAACTCGCATATTGCACAAAAATACGTCGCAAGTCGTCTAAGCTTTGCGGAAAAACACTTGGGGAAAGGACATGAATTCTGGAAGACTGTTATTTCGCTTGATGAAACCAATATTGCATTGTTTGGTCGTTGTGTGCGGAGGACGCAAGGAATAGCCTATCATAAGCAAAATACAGTCCCGACCGTCGAGCACGGAGGTGGCAGTATAATGGTTGGGGCTGTCTTACAGCACACGGCACTGGTGTACTTCATATCATTGACGGAAAGATGGATGGGGCCATGTGCCGTCAAATATTAGAGAAAAGTCTCAGTCGAAGTGCGAAACGTTTATTCCAAAAACGCGAATGGACGTTCCAGCAAAAGAACGACCTAAAACACAGGATAAAATTACCATCCGAATGGTTTATGTAGAACAAAACCAATTTTCTCACGTGGCGTAGCCAATTCCCGAACCTTAATCCTATTAAACAGTTTTATAGAACGCTGAAGAACAAGGTTCATTAGAGAATTCCAATGAATCTCGAAGAGCTGATAAAAATATGCGTTGAAGAATGAGCTGATTTACCTCCGCAAGCTTACGAACGCTCAATTTATTTCTATGAAAACCAACACACCGCTGTTGACGTCGAGTAATTGCCAACAAAGGTTTTGCAACCAAATTTGAAACACAGAGAAATGTTTTGGTTGAATACTTTTGGCCTCCACCATATACATATGTTCTGCGTGTATACGAAAGCATATACTGTACATGTGAAAGAAGAAATTTGTTTAATATTTTCCCTTGACATTATAAAACGTAGATTATGTTTGAGTTCAACGAATGTTAACTTGTTAGATATTTAATAAAAAATTAAATTTCATGAATGCAATTACTTCTGTCCTCCCACTACGATTTGACTTCACCTATAGAGGTAATGGGAAATATAAGTGCATTTTGAGCTTTGACGACACGCGCATTTAGAACAACTATTGTACAAACTCGTTTTCCCGTAAAATGACATATAAATAGTTTTTAAAAAGTTTATAGATATGTTGAAATATATACTGAATTTTTATTGAGAATTACAAGAGCTTTGTTTCACTGTTTTATTTTGTCAACCACATCTCACTATCATATTTGAAATGAATATTCAAGTATAGGTTGTTGAAAGCTTTGTTAAATGCTAGTCACGAGCATTTGCTCGTGACTAACAGTATTTGCTGTTCTCATTTGTATGAGAATAGCAGTTGATGGAAAGTTTACTTTCATATTTATGACAAACTGGTGTCACTTACGACTTGTGTAAAAAATATGTTAAGTGTATCTACAATTCTGCAACAGCACTAAATATCTTCTCTGCACCTATTTATTCTCACAATACATATAGGGGAGCGTTGTCTGTGAAGCTCTACGTTAACGCTCGGCGGCTACTCAGAGAATGACGTTGAAATTTGTACTAAAATTTCAGGTCTCGCAAAGCTTCAATTTTTTTATTCATTCTAATTTCGTTTACTCTAAAATCATGGCATCATAAGGAATAGTTTCAGATTGTAGCATCTTTCTTTTTATCTTCTTTTATTAACTTATATAAGTGTATATGTATTGAGGATGAACTACGAAGCTTACATCAGCGGTATTCATGATGAGTTAGCATTAACCAGATGGCAGATAATTCACGCCATTTTGTGATGAGCTTCCAAAAAGCTATATCCTTATCGGCAACGTAATTTTTTCAAACCCTACTCGTTGTTTTTCCCTAGTCTTTTCCCCTTCTCATTGACATGAGAGCACGCTTGACGCATTCATCCTGCCCTGGCATCGAAGCAAGGCTCGATCTAGCTGCCGCACTTCCCCATACCGTCATTCGCCCTCAAATATGGAAGATAATCTCTGCCGTCATACGGCACGGGTCCGCTTTGGCGTTCATTAAGAACTTTATGAGGGCACGACCAGGCAGCTCGATGACCTGCGGCCACACTGCCTCTGCCAAAAGTAGACCCCACTCGACCTCAGCACTGGGTATGTATAAGTTCACAGTCAGCTAGGTCAAGTTTTGGAGAACTGCCTTGTTTTGTCCTCTTTGTAATTCTTGGAGAAAAAATTAGCAGGCGTAGGTAGGCCGTTATGGGACATATTTTGATGTATTTTGCGAGGTAATTACACAGGCTTTAAATCTTAAATCTTCCGCGACACACAGGGCTTCGGAACTTGATTGCGTTACTATTTAGATTCTGCCTCAGAAATATAGCTAATGACAAAATTTACGTTTGATGCTTGAGTGATTTCTGGCTCTGGAAGGAACGATACGTGCGTGCTTTGCTAGAACCTTCAGTGATCTTAAAGGACTCAGCACTCCTATCGTTCCAAGTGGATTTCAGGAGAAGGTAACAGCAATAAAATACTTTGGAGGCTCAGCATTTCGAGTTATGTGAAATTATTGTGAGTGGGACTTCACTGACCCCTAACAAGGTTAAGTGGTTTATTAAGAACAAATTTAAGTGACGTTTTTGTATCTTTAGAACATAATAATGCTCAAAACTCCCTCATGTTAGACTGCTCTCTAGAGTCCTTGAACACAAATAGCGGATACGATAGAAAAGCTGATATATTTTAATAATACAGGGGTACTAAATTGATGAAAATTGCATTCGCGCGTTGTGTTGACATCTCGTGCAATATCAGCAACAAAATGACACTCGTGTGACCTTTTACTGGGTTACCCGCAGCTAGTCTCTTTCTAGAGGTCTTCCCTGCCCTTTGTTGTGTGACCTGCTTAGTGCCAGACGTGTCTCCCCCTCCTGGCTTAGCTGCCGGCACTTGCGTTATGTCATCTGCATAATGCCAGCACTGTACCGAATGGCAACATCCTGCATTTAATGAATTATTAACTTAGAATATTAACATAAGTGTACGCGTTTCAAAGAGCACGTCGGAAGCTTTGAACCTTACGGTACAACTTGCACTACGTCCTTGAGCGATTGTCTTTCTTGAGTTTCATAGTAACTGTTACCAGAATAATAAGGAAACTGTTAAATTCTTAAATATTATGATAAATAAGAGTGGGGAATTGATCATCATTTTGTGCTACTTATGAATTCTCTCTAAAAATGCCCAGCGAAATTTTATTTGAGTTAGATGCGGAGGTCGACATTGCTATTGAGGGCTTATAAAATTTTGAAATATTTTGGTGTTTTCTTATTAGCGTTTCGAACGTATAATGAAACCTTTTTTGCTCAATAAACGTAAAACTTGCTGTAAAACTGTACATTCCCTAAGTACACATTTCCTCCAAAATCCCGCGCAACATACGCGTGCACATAAGAATCAAAACAAGTACATTCTCGCGTTGACGTCGAACATCTCCGTGCTGAACATTTCGTGACTTAGTCGCCTTAATTTTTCAACATGAAATAAGTAATCTTAAAAACAGCTGGTATTGTACCCAGGTCGAGCCAAGGTTGCATAGGCGCAGTCGAGGTTATACTTTCTTGCGCAGAAGAAAGGGTGTGAGTGATGCGACCGCAGCTTGACGACACGCATTGGGGGTTTTGCCGACACCTGTTCCCACCATTACTGCTCACTTCTGATGGAGTGACGGATCCCAACTTTCAGTATCACTCAAAAACTCGTCAATTCTTCCGACAGCGCTTATTCGCTAACTCATTCGAGCATCTACTAGAACTTTCAATTATGCGCGGCGATTTGATTGTTCTGTGATCTGTTACTCTTTGTGAATTTTAGTATAAACGTTCAGGACATACAGAGTGTTCCATAAAAATGTCCCCTATTTTGGTATAAATTATACTTTCAGTTCAAATTGAGATATTTTCTGGGACACCCTGTATAATCGAGTAAAACATTCGATTCGAATTTTCGCACCTTCATACCACGTCGTACCTGAAGAGCAGGCACGTGCAGTGCTTACCCAGAATAAAATATACTTGTAGTTACATTTTTCCCCTATGATAAATTTTGAAAATAATTCAACGTTAAGATGGCTTGTGTGATTTTAAAAAAGGAGCAGGTTTGTATATCCTGACAAATGTTTTGATAGTGCCTACCCTGAGAGATAGGCACGGCTCGTGCAGCTGGAAAGTTACTGGCAATCCGAACTGAAAATCAGGACACAGGACGACTGGAACCCTCCGGCTTTTAAGCTCTCACGATAACTTGTGAAAGCGTCAGTACATTTTTGAAAGTTTTATTTTACCGCGTTCATCGAGCTTAGTTTATTTTCTTTAAATTTGTTTATTTTACCACGATGAAGACATACACAGAGTAATGAAATATTTAATTGGACTAAATTTTTCATCCATGTTTATATGATGTACACTATTCATGTATTCAGTATTCTTCTTGCTCTACGTTAGGAAGGCTTTTTGTTCCGTGCTAGCTGTTTAAGGTGAGTTTGTCAATTCCATTGAATAATGTAGATCTTACGAATGCCACACACGTTCATCTTTTAACCAAATTAAATTCACAGCTAAAGTGATTTTTTAACGAAATACTCCCGAAGCAAGAAACTACGATGTGACCTGGTTTGGAATATGCTGAGCCAAGCGAACGTGAAGAAATTATCTTGATTCTCGTTCTTGCGACGAGCGCGTTCGAGCATTGTGTCTTTGTTTGCGCTGGCAGAAGTTCCCACGCCGCTGCGACGAAACACCTTCGCTCTCAGCACGCCTGCTTCTGCTCCGGTTTTTCGCAAGAAGTGCACTTTGTCGCTGACTTCCCCTCACCCAGCGTGCGCTATCCTTTACCTTAGGACTGCTATTCTGCCCCCACGCGGGCATCCCTGAGAGATACCCCTGTAGGTGTGATCGTTTGTATTTTGGTTTTAAAATACGATTAGGTTATTGGCTAATTTGTACGGCCCGAAAGAAAACAGTGTTACAGTGTTGGATTCGGTGTCGCGTGCTGAGTTTTGTTCTAGTTTTAAGCTCGACTAGAACTAGCTAGCACCTCAACATAGAGAGCCCAAGATTTTGTGTAGGTGCTAGCACAACATCAGTGGCCCAAGATTTTGAGTATGATTCCGTACCACAACATTAAGGTACTCCATTTCTCTCCCTAGAGTTTATTAATCATGGTACGTATGAGATTAACTTAACTGAGAATGTAGCTCGTTCTCACTGTTTAACTGACTTCACCGAGGTCCTATCTTTGAAGTCGTGTATTTGATGAAGCGCGTGGTTATTCATTGAACAAACTTTATGAAAATCTCGTTATTTTTTTGTATTATTCCTAGTTTATTGTAATGCTTTATCTCTTCATTTATGTAATGGTTTAAATTCTGCATTGAGCTTCATCTACAGAAGAAATAATACGGAGATGACTATCAATGAACAGATTTTCCGCGAGATATGAAGATAACCATGAAAATATATTCGTTCTTGAATGAATAGGGGAAAGAGCATTTAGAAGGGGTAGGATTTGCCATTGGATTTTGAGTAGGCGCCAGCACCATAATATTAAGTGACCTAGATTTTGAGTAGGTACTAGCACCATAAAAATCAAGTGCTCTAGATTTTGAGTACGTTCTAGCACCATAATATTAAGTGACCTATATTTTGAGTAGGTGCTAACACCACAACATTGAGACCCTAGATTTTGAGTAGGTACTAACACGACAAGATTAAGGGCCCTAGAGTTTCAGTACGCGTAGCCACACACCAGTGAAGAGCTCTAGAACTCTCAGAGGTGCGTAGAGCTTAGAGTTCCCATCAGCCTCAGATGTCCTGGCCACGAGGGTGATCTGCCGGACTTATTCCCTCGCTCTAAACGAATGCAAACCTTAATTCAAATTTCCACTCCCTAATTCACTCTTTGTTATTGCACCGGGAATGAAACAACTGGGCACTGAGGGCTATCCGTGTTTGTCTGCCCACACGTGACGTATGAGAAATCTAGGGTTTTATCATTGAGATCTCTCAATGCAGCGTATGAGAGATCTACGGTCGTATCAACGGTGCTCAGTTTTATGAGAAATTTTCTACTTTATTATAAAGTAGCAATTTCCCTCGTTTGTCTTGAAGAGTCTTTTTCAGAAAGCCCTGCGAGTTTCAGAGCTAACGTGTTACTCGTTGTACAGTACGTTATTAACTCGATATTTCACCACGGCCGCTTCAATGTACAGGTTGGGTGCTTGTACTGCTGTGGTGCATGAAGGCAACGTAATTCAAAAATTACCTCGTGGGTAAAGTTATAAGCCAATTGACTTCCCGCGTAATGTTTCAGGAGAAAATTGTCTGCAAGTACATGTGCCATTCAATTTTTCATCATGATGAATCACGGTCAAAATATTTGCTGTCGGACAAGTGTTTACAAATCTAGTTTCAGAGATCGTTTTTATCGTCGTCCGCGCGCTGCAAGCAGGACCGCCACGTGTAAAGATTTCTGTACATTTTTTTTCGACGATAATGCATTTTCACAGATGTCATGTAAGAGAAATGATGTAAAGAATGTTGTCCACATGAGGCCAATTTTGAAAAACCTCAAATCGATTAGTTTTTAAACATCTCCAGACACTACTCTTAGTTACAGAATTTTGTGGAATCCGTTTGGTGAACTGGTATTTATTTTGTGTTCAAGAAAATCAAGTACAAATAACAGCAAGATTTCTAGCATATTTTCCACAAGCAAAGTGACTAATGTACCTGATATACAAACCCGCTGCTGTTTTAACTAACAAAATTCTAGGAATACATGCATGGATGCGTGCCGTGTCGGTATGCAACTCCCGGTTACCTTTGTCCTCCATTATATCTTGTTAATAATTTGTCTTCGGATAGCTTCGGGGTAAACTGATAATATTCAGAAAAAAAAAAAAAGCATTAACGATATTTTCTGCTTTTGCTCTTTCCTCGACCAAGAGTTTATTGACCGTTATTTTACCATTCTCGACAAGTTACATCCGAATTTCTGTCGTGTGCACACTTGCGGAAAAGGGACATGACTATGTACGTATCAGTTTTTTTATTTATATTCGTATGCTTGATATTAAACTAGACTTGTGTCACGCAGTCAGACATTCATACATTTTTGGAGTGCTTGCCACGTTCTAGAGAATATTTTGTCGACTTGATAAGCATTCAAGGCAGGTACATCTCTCCTCCGCAGGGCAGGCCGGCTCGGGGTCCACGTCGGTGTAAACACGTACATTTAATATTTTTATTTACTTCATTCGACCTTGAAAATTTTAAGACTGCTGTATTCTAAAGAGAATATGTAACAAAAATTCATGGGCTAGTTAAATGAGCTGTATATTAAACGAAAATACAACAGTACCGCCCCTGTCGAACGCCGGTTCAGGAGGCAGTACGATTGATGGACTGGACTGCGTTATGTTACTCCCGTTAGATCTGAGGCAAATGTAATTTAATCGGCTGAAAAACGATGACTGCCCTGACGTCTGATTTTGATAATAATGATTTATTTTAAAATGGAACAATTTGGACACAATTTAGCGCATTGTTGATTTAGTTTGTTCAAGAGTTCCACAATGAGAGCGTATTGATTTAATTTCAGAAGGTTCTCTGAGCATTTTGCTCTATAATTTCATAAAAATTAGAATGAGTTCACGCACTCTGGGAACCAATCTTTGTTGTTGTTCGAGCAATTCGTAATTTTTTTTAAAGCCTTACGCCTGAAACCAAATCGTTAAAAAATCGTTAATCGTAAATTATAATCTGAATAAACGATAGCAGCAATCATCGGATTTGGAATTCCTTTTGTTTTGAATACAAGACGCATTTATTTTCGACCAGAATACTTTTATTTCGTATAATGTTGGAGTTTTCATTCAATTTTACTACCTGAAAGCTGAGAAAGAATGAGTGGAAAATGTGTGTAAAAGAGTTGGCATTGATCACTTGCGAGACCTCAGACTGCATTCAAACGCTTCTTATCAAGTGTTTTTTCAAATTATCTGATGTTCAGTAAAGTTTACCTCTTCGTAAATCGGAATTTTTCTTGGGTGTTTAAAATACTGAAAGTTCCATGTAGTCGAGGAAGAGCTTGTGAAATGCATGGACGAGTTAACGGAGAAACATGGCTCATGTACATACATTACACAGCTAAAGTGGCGCGACATAACCTACATTTCGCTAGGAAATGTCTATTCGACCAGCGTATTCTTACCCTCGCCCTGCACATCGTAGACTATGCATGTTACATCGCCCCCATTACTTACAACTGGCGCTATTGAGCAGCTCGGAACTGGACGTAATTTGACGCCTGCTCTCGGTGATGGTCACGTCATCCAATTTAGATACTGGTCATTTAAAAGCTTGTCGCGTTCCAGTTAGTATGCTGGCGGGGCGAGAAAGTTGAAGTATGAGGTAGAGAAATTCCAAGTATACACTATTTTTCTGGTTGTGTATCGGTACTGTTCATTCAAGGTTAAAGGCTCTGTCGTACTGCGCTTTGTGAGCCGTTGTATATAAACATAAATTTCAGCTAATACTTGAGTCCTTGTAATCTAAACTATTGTAGCTGATAAAGTCTAAACTATTTATATTTTAAGAAGTATTTTATTACGTTGCAGAGATTGTAAATTGGGTGATCCATTTTGTAATCAGTCTAACACAATGAGACCGAACATGAGTTTTGCGATACGGTTTGGTTGGCTTCCTTGAGCCTTTCGAGTCGACGTTTACGTTGATTCATGCTTCAAAAAATCTTGCTAGACTTGTTGAAAATATTTTTTGCTGGTACGTGTTTCTGAAGCCTCGAAAGACTTAATATATCTAAATATTATTGATATAGGGAGAGACTGTAGTGACGGAATACAATATGATATTGAGGGTATGCAGACGGAACACACTATGATATAGACAATGTAGAAATGGAATAAAATATGATATTAAGGATGTAGAGACGGAATACAATACGATATTGAGGATGCAGAGACGGAATGACAATAAGATATGGAGGATATGGAGACGGAATTACAATAAGATGTGGAGGATATGGAGACGGAATTACAATAAGATATGGAGGATATGTTCATTAGTTTATTATGAGCCTCATTCATATCAGCTGAACAACAATGTTGTGTTTCAATGAAGTGCACTTTACGAGCCCCGAATTATGATCACCATACCATTTTACAATAGTCGCTGGTCTGTCTGGATAATTATAGTGAACTTTCCCTTGAAAAAATGTTCTAGAATTATGTCCACAACGTAGTGTCAGCGTAGTGTTTTCTGTAGGTGATGGTCCAACGATCTAGCGGTTACTCCATGAAAAATAAACCAGAAAAGTACGCTATGGGAACGAACAAAGTTCAATAGCAGAACTGTTTTTAAAAAGCATTACATGCATTACGCTTCAGCAGCAGGAACCCTGGCGATATCGAGCTCCTTGCGCCGTCGCTGTCGAGATACTTGAACATCAACACGGCGCAGACTTGCGTGCTGAGGAAAACCCTGAATTGAACTCACGCAGTTCTTCCAATTCTCAAACAAAGTGAGCCTTAAATCACTTCTCGCGGCCTCATTAAAATATAAATTATGCAGTTGAGGTGTAGTTTTTCTGACGTTTTTAGGGTGTGTGTGTTGAAGGACCCCATAGAGACCTTCAGAGCCTGGATTACCTGAGACGTAACTACACAGTCTGCCCTTTAGAACTCGCCCCGCTTTGTTGTCCTTGCTTGCTTGATTACGTGGCGCGCACTCCTGGGGATTGGTGGTGATAGCGGACGTGGTGTTCAAGTCTGGTCTCTTAAATTCTTAATACAACTGCTCCCTCAGTCGCTCAGCTTTGTTGCTATGCATTAGTTCTGATTGCGTGCGCTATCTAGACCCTCCGTAACGGCCGTATTATTCTCTAAACTTGGAGTAAAATCACTCAGCTAGTACTCTCAAATACTACTCCTTGTCGTCCCTGTAATAGTTTTTTAGTTGTGATTGGCTACTCTTACCCGAACGTACTTGATGCCTTCCTTGTCGTACTAAATTTAAGCTCTGCAGATGTCTCATTACTTGTTCTTTGCTTTTGGAAGAACTCACAGAATTCCTATTTTCTTATCATGATCACACAAATTTTACCCCAAGGGTTTTGCTTTTTTCCAAAAATATGGTACGATTTGCTCGGGCACACAAATGATCTCATCCGTATGCACATCTTCGTCGTTACTAAATTTTTTGTCGCTTTTGGTCGTTGTAATATTTTTGAAATGCGTTACTTATTATATTCATGGTTAAAAATTAATTTTATGCACGTTAAAGACCATCTATCCTTACAAATGCAGTGTTTTGTTAACACACTTACAGAACTTAAACATGAACATTTTACTTACTTCTATCTGCAAAATTATCCATGAACGTTTACATGCAAACTTGGCCACGTTTGTGTAGGAGCAGGTTAAACCTCCTCTGCTCGATATTTCATCCATTTGAAAGGCAGACATGTGTAATTTATCATCACTTTTAGTGGTTCTATGGTAAAATAAATAATTTTTTACAACTTTTTCTTGAGGGGGATGTTCCGCTTGATGACAGTGGGTAAAAATACTTGCTTTGACAACTGTGCAGCTCATCGTCACCGTACAAGCATCAGTGGGTGTGGTGGCTATGAGGCTGGCTGAATACTACACAATTCCGACCCTGCTGTTAATGCTGAAACGGTGAAAGAAAATGTTGCCCAGTAAAGCACATCATGATCTATGAATACGATGGGTCTGAGCTCTAGAACTTTCAATCTCTTGTCTTGTAATTTAACGGACAGTTTGCGAAGTAGTGATGCCCATCTGATTTTCATTGTAAGCTTGCTTTTGCTAGCTTGACAGTGAAAACGATCAGTATCATTGCAAGAAAAAGTCACACTTAAAATCTACATTTTTATCATCATTAGCTGCGAGTTTTTTGCTTTACGAATAATGGATATATACGAAACTATTCCCCTAGCACTGTATTCTATCGAAAAATCTAAAAGCTCGAGCCAATTTACTTGTTTGTGTCTTTCAACATCCCATAGCCTTTACACGGTCGTGAAAATTATGCAATGAGGCTGGATCACCGTTTCATGAAACTTTTACCACAGCGCTGCAGATCAACGAACGCTGTATTTGTTTCAAGTCTTCGTAGACCTATCTTGTTTGACGATTCATAACTGTCAGAGTAACAGTAATCAGCTTCATTATGGTTAAAAATTACAGAAAATTGTAAGCCGTCATGTAAGGAACAGGCCTGTATGATGAAGGTTCCTTGCAATCAACTCACTCCAGCCCTGAAGTCGCTAAGGACCGCCGTCAATTATAGTCCTATCGCTCTTGTTTGAATCTGTTTAACACGAATATTAGTGCAAATAATGGACGCTACCTAGTCCGCTAATGAGAACATTACGCTATTGCGGATTTCTTCTCGCTTAAAGTTCTCTATGGTCTCGTTAAATAAAAGTTTGATCGCAGCATGGAAGCTTACACGACTGATAATTGTGCACATAATTCGAACGTTTCGAAAGGGGAGTACATTGGGAAGTTTTCGTCTCAAGAATCTATGATAAAACCAAATTCTTACAAAGCACGCATTGCATTCAACAAATCCATGATGCGTTGGTGACACGTCAGTGACACGACGCAGATTTAACACCTACCACAGCACCGTAACACAAGCAATCCGACGTCACAACGCACGGAGCGCGCCGCTACTCGGGTGAGCACAGCGTGGCCTGTATCTGTGATACCGTGACATTCTGGAGAGCTCTCAGGCTTCAATGGCCGTGAACCTTGCCTTCTTACACTCACTGCCTTCTTCGCCCAGAAACAGTTACGGCGCTCTCAATGACTGCCTTCTTCACGGCTCAACTCGAACCTGGATTCGCGGAGCAGATTCCGTGCACAGGAGGAACATTTGCTATCGCCAGATGCGTGATTTCTTTCTTGTACTAGTCGATGAAGTTCCATTCAATAGTCGAGTCTAATTTCGATCGTGTACACGCGTCGCGTGAGAGGCATCATGTTTTTTTTCGTTCATAATGTCAGTTGGGCGTTTCCAAAGCGCTGTTCAATAAACTGGCAAGTTTCTCCGGATTCGTCAATAGTTTCACGTCTGACCATTTTTAGGGTTGAAGTCTTCATGGTCTTCTTCACCCGTATTGTAAGTCATTTTGTGTTGATTCATCTAATCTCCGTCAAACATGGCTGAGCAATATTCCTAAAAGACTTTATTCGATGGCCAAAAGTGTTCATTTCGCCCAATAGTGCGCTAGTTCACAGCAACTCTAGTAATTCACTGTTTCAATTCATTACCGAATTCGTAAGTAATTTTTGATGGAAGTAGTCATTGTTTTTAATCATCTTTTGCTTTATTGTTTATACATAGCTCTTTGAAGTTACGAGCATGCTATTACATAGCTCTCTATCCTGCGACCAGTACAATCAAACAGCCGCCAACTGGTCTCACCACATGCAGGACACAACTGGGTGACACCATTCAGTTCTTGACTCTCTGCGCCCTGGATCTCAATCGTCTCTATTTTTGCTCTCGAGTTGCACTTGTTATCTCCAAGAGAACGAACAAAAAATGCGATGACATGCACCCTCGTGGACGGGGACGTGTGGGCACGCAGGCTGAAGTGGATGCTTCGGGAAGTGTCGGCGTTGTGAAGCGAGTTGGACGTCCGTTACTCGTGATACAGAACGACGCATTCTCACGAGAGGTTTTGTTATCATTCCGTATGGTCTGAAAAGAATAGGTACGTAGCACAATATGATTTTTTTTTCACTAGCTGTATCTGACTTCGCGTTGCTAAGGTGCAGTCATGTTAAACGGGAAAGAAAAAGAGGTGCACAGGTGGCTAACAGATGACGTTATTTTTCAAGAAACCTATATAATAAAGTTTTTCAAGATCATATATATAAAAACAGGCGATTATTCCAATGCAACATCGTCTCAAAATTTAAAATGAATCGGTGAAGAACTTCCGGAGGTTTAAGATTTTGAACTAACGAACATTTACATTTTTATTTATAGATTCTTTCAGCGCATCAGAATATGCAATATGAATTTTTTCGTCAACGCAATGAAATTGTAAACTAATATGGCTTCTTTATTAATTAAACTTTGTTTCCAATATTTTGTTGAAGATCTGTGAAATGAAAAGATTTAGCGTTTAAATTGTTTGCCACAAGTTATTTAGCGCGTAATTTGGGTGTGTAAGAGGAGCTTTAGAGCGTAATCCGGTTGCCACAAGTACTTTAGAGTGTAGTGCGGTAGTTTCCTACGCACTACTGCAGGAGTGAAGTGCCTGGAGACGTCCGGCTTCATTCTTCCTAGCCAGTAGGTTAGAGTATAGTAACTTCTGAAGTGTTCTTGCTTAGAAATAGCTTACATAAGTAGCAGTGCAAGCCCTACAATGCCTAATTAAGGAGTGATTCTTTTTTAAACTTATTTCGAACAAATATTATGAATAAATTAATTTATTAATTATCGAAATGGAGTATATGACTCTGTGCTTTAGCTTTTTTCTTTCCAAGAAAACGAAATTGTCTAGTGTATAAAATATTTACCTTTAATATATTTCAATGAAAATCACACTTTTGAGAAGCATAAAAAATTGCTCAGAGGTTTAGTTACCGTCGTAAAAATGCACTGTCGATGTGTTATTTAGTTTATTACTTAGAATTTTCTTGCCTTACGGCGTACTTTCTACAGTATAAGAAGATGTTTTCAGGCGAGGAAATCCGTTTTCAATGTATGGACATACTTTTAAAAATTTTAGATTGTATTTTACTTTTAATAAATAGGTTTCGATGCGGTGCTGTCGTCCGATCACTGGCCGAATATTGAGTTCGTTTGCTCCTTAATTTTGCACGCCATGAACCTTTTAAGTTCGATTCAAATTCAAATACACTGCTTTCAATTGAAGGCTCGAACTACCACAGTGAAAGCGGAGTGCAAGCTCTGAAATTATTTAGGCTTGAAATTCCATGTATTGTAAATGTGTGTGAGCCTGACAAGGAATCGATCAAATCACTCGACATAGAACACTCATCCAGCTGCAGGTTGCCACAGGTACGCTCAACGTGCCGTGTGCTCAAGGGGAGTAGCAGCTGCTTGAGCGATTGCTACATTTGTTCGTACTTTTGACTTCTGCACCTGCAACTTGCGATTGCTCAAGTTTTAATGTATTGATGCTATTATTTCCTTACAGCACTCAGGTTCAAAACCCACGGTATAAAGTTCCCTTTTTCAGAAGCAATCTTTTCTGAGGTGTGTGTGCTTTTCTCTAAACGAGTGGTATAGAGCTTGCGACTGGAACAAATAGACCATGAATTTTTCTAAAAAAAAATTATCTACTCTTATTTTTTTGGGGTTGTTGCGCAAATTACTTTGATGAAATAGTGGATTTCTACCGTATAAAACGAATTTTTCTACAGTACGATATATTTATCCAAATCAGGTGACTGAAAAATTATTTCTACGATGACATGATCATTTTTCTGTAGATTGGAATTGTTTTCAGTTGTGCATTGAAGCAATCCTGTTTTCCAATATTGGCCTTTTCCTCAGTTCGATATTTTCACCACTTTTGTATCATAGCACAGAGCGGTAACTGTACTTATGATGCAAACGTTTGTAGCCTTATGGTTGGTTACCCTCCAAGTTAATATATTGTGTTTCGTATTAATAAAAGATACCCATACTTTTCTCATGTTCATTTTATCTTGACAGCAGCCTGGATGAGACGCAGACTGCGTCACTTATTTGAGAATCGAGTCCTACAAGTGAGTAGGCGGAAAATCCTGACGCTCGCGAATAGTGCACGGTGTCAGGCCCTAGGTTATGCGGCGGCCAAGTATGTGAATCTTTTTAGGAATGGAGTACTCTAAATTGTTTCACTTCGCTGATATAAAGAGAAAGTAGAAGGGTATTTCATTCCATTAAAGTAAACAGTTCGATTTTTCAATTCTATATCATTTTACGCACATATGTTTCTCTCAGTGAAACAATCATTCGGTAGTTCTCATACAATTTCACACAAAATCAAGTTGATTGTTTATTATACATTATTCTACAATTCTCGCATATTTTATTGTGTGATTGGGCATACTTTTTGTGGCGCGTACGTGCGTAGTGTGCAGAAGTGATTTTCACACGGAATGTGTCCATCGAGCCTCTTTGCCCGCACGCGCAGCGCAGGCCAACACGACTCGCGGTCCCCGATGTGCATGCCGTTGTTACGTGGAATCGTCTCGTCGCTGGCTACTAAACGCTCAGCTCTGCGGCTGAATATAATTTGATGGTGGACGACTGTAGATGCAAACTGGTCAACAGCATGGCTTCCTGGAAATTTGTAGTTGCTCTCGAATATTGATGCTAAATGCCAATGGTAAGCACTTGTTCTTAACGACTTTTCATGGAATTTTTCCACCCTCCATAAAGTCTCTAGACAAAAATCAAGCATATATTCTAAGTCCCCTGTGCTGGTCCATAAACCTGCATAACACAGCTAATTTATGTGCATGGCTAAATGACCAAAAAATATGCGCTGCCTGTATTCTCACTTGAGCTTCAACATAAAAGACAGTGAGACAATGTCTGGGATTCATTTAGCATTCATTTGTAAGCATTTAGCATTCATTAGCGTTAGTTGGCACGGTTAGTATTTTGTTCAATTTTTTCAAAGTCATTTTCATGCACTGAATATTTTTAGCTGCGACGAAGTTCACTATCGCAACCCTCGAACTGTTTCTGAGATTTTTCTCAAATCGTTGCTGCTTTTTGTTTATATTTGTGATAATTTAATAGTTTTGAGTATTGTTATGAGTTGACTGCAACACTTTAACTGTCGTGTTACACCAGGTCGCCGTCACGCTGCGAATATTGCCTATACTTCGAGTAAAATTTAACATACCGTCCGGTTATTCCGTCATGTAGAAGTAATCTCGTCATTTACAGTGTCATCTTTTACGTACTGCGATGACAGCTACTTGCAAAATTTCCATTGAGATCAAGGGAGACTCAAAGTACACAACGGAGCTAGAAAATCACAGGTTGTTCTTCCCTCTACGTTTGATAAAGCTGACACGGACTCGCGCGCACCGTTACTGGACCGGTTGCATCGGGGGACGGAAGCTTCAGACCTGTCAAGTTTTTTCTTGTGACCGGTTGTGAAGCAGGTAATGTGACTCGGGTGTGGAGTGTGACTTTACCGTCCTGTCCCAGCGAGGGGCAGGTGAGTCTGGGTGACGTATTAGTGCACGAAATGAGTGATGCAGCAGGAGTAAGCATTGAAGGCAAACAAAAAGTTCGAAGACAAATGATGTAGAATGTATTTTTGAATAATATGATTATTTTTCTACATAATATGCAGTATTATTTATACACTTTTGTAACGTGTGTTTACGCTGGTAAATCCCGTCTTTGTAAAAATACTGGGGGTATTTCTGACGTATTGGAAAATTTTAGGAGTCATCTGAGAACTTTTTGAGTTGGTGGCACGTCAGTGACGCGATGAGATGTATGTACAACATCCACCTCAGCACCGGGACACTGTATTCTGAATTACCAGCAATATCTCAAATTTGAAGGATTTTTATTCCGGTAAATAAGTTGATAATTCTTTAACAATATTCAAACCCTTACGGTAATTTTTTTCCTATTTATGTACGTATCGTACAATTTTTCTTAATAAGATTCACTATGGTAGTGTTCCGCTTAACAACTTCGTCACCCTTTGTATATGTGTGATATTAGTGAACATTTCAAATATCGAAAATATCGAATATCGAGAGCGACTAATTTTAAGCAAAAGTTATTCTTTATTCATATCTTACGGTTTTCATTCATACATGCAAGTACTCCAAAGTGATACACTTGTAAAAATCGATCATAATTATGTGTTATTATTATTCCTGTATGATTCGCATCCCAAATGTAATAATCAAATCATATTACGTTTATGGAATGAGTATCGAAGTTACCTCTCTTTTTAAATCCCCTCCTACTTGACCCAGCATTTTACTCAAGTCCACACCGAGCTGATGCGACCGTATTGCTGCTGGAAAGGCCACTGACCATATGCATGCGTGATATTTAAATGTGACCATGAAATACTAATCATTTCCATTACGCATGAGCAGTGCTCGCTCTGCTCTGAACCAAGCGCGGTCCTGAGAACCGCTGTGCATCGGGGCCCCTCCGCAGCGTTGGTCGGGTGCGCCA
>VOMN01073638.1:0-10579 GCA_014899125.1 Orchestia grillus | reverse complement strand
AGACACGACAGAAATCTAGTGATCACCTCGGTATAAAACTTGATTTCACGCATGTCGAGGGCCCACTCCTTGACGAAGGCACGCGACATGTCATCGCCAGGCGGGAGTTTGGCGACCATGTCGAGGGAGGCGGCAGCGCCGGCAACCGCGTACTCGACCCGCACGGCCAGCAGCTCCATGAGACTGGACACCTCGGCGTCGCAGCGCTGCTCCTCCTCCTCCCCCTCCTCCCCGCTGGGCAGCCCTGCGCCACACAACCACTCACGATCTCAGCGAATTGGTCAAAGCTATCGCAAAAAATTGTGGGATTGAAGGATTTAGTGATAGCTTGTCATCATTTCGCTGCGGAAGTTTTCAAATGATAGATTGTAACACTTTTTAACACGTGCATTATTATTCAATGAGCTTTGCAGGAGGGTTTGATGCTAAGCTTTTTATAACTTTACCGTGAAAATTTTCATGGTATCTGTAATTCACCAAACTCCTGATTTATGTATTTTGTTAAATAAACTTCGGGATACCATAAGCCTCAAATTCTACGTTTAGATTACAAAGTCATGATGAATTTGAGAAGTAATATCATCAAAGCTCGCTTTCCATTCAATCGTAAAAACATTCAAACACTCGGACTGCAAATATATAAATGCGCAAACAGACAATATGAAAAATTAGAATTGATTATTAGTTAGTTTACAGCTCCCTACCGACATGAAATGTGATCCAGAACGAGCAAAAGAATGTGTCATTTAGGGGACAGCCCTGCTCACACCAGAATGCACTGTTGCACTACTGATTATCATGTGGAAACTTTTGTATGCAGATATGGATCATCATTTCACCATATGCGTGCATATTCCTTCAATTATTCAAGGTAGCGTTACTGTTTTCACACCTCACAAGACCGTTCCTCAATAGATTCATATCCTTTCAAAAGACATGAATATCGTTAACAGTATCTTTGTTTAATTAGATAGCCTGCGCACTCGAAAGATCTCATTCTTGAGATGAAGAAACATTCCTTAACAATACGCAAGCATTACAGGAACAAACATTCCTCCTAATCAAACCAGGACTCAATTACAACGTTTCATCATATTCAAAGAAATCGATCTCAAGAAATATTCCTCAACTCAAAGGTTAAGACGAAGCAACGAAAGATGGTCTTGTACCTTCTTTCAGTAAAATTAACCAAGATAAACATACTGCAAGGAATTTTCTGAGCTGATACAATAAGGACGAGCTACTGACTGTGGGACATGAGGTACTAACTGTGGGACATGAGCTACTNGGGACATGCGGCCGCAGCTGTTGACAGGAGGGCCGGAACGCACGGTGCCGATCTGCCAGTCGTGGACCTGTGAAGCGACCTGTGTTACTGCGCGCTACGGGCGAACGGGACGCATGGCAAACAAATTCCCAACGATGTCGGATCCATCAGTACAAAAAATTAAAATCACTACAAGGACGATTTTAGAATTTAACATGAGAAGATATATATATATTAGAATATATATATATTAGAAGAAACCCCTAAATTTAAAATTTATAGAACACATCTTCAGCACAAATAATGCCGAAGTTTTTGAAAGAGCAATGTGAGAAAGCACAATTGTCTACACGAAGCATGTAAGTATATTTCATCGAATTTGGTTTGTTCATTTTCATTCAATTTGACCCAGAGTATAAATTGAAGGGTAGAATAAGGATGTACCGCTACTATACACAATTTCGAAAAGTACTTCATGGGCAGATCATGCTTCAATAAAGTAAAATTTAACTTTTTTATCGGATGACAACACTGATATTTCGATTCACGGTTTTGATGAAGTTTTTCTGCAAAAGCTGACGCACAAATGGCCTTCATTCAAGAATAACTGCTAGAAATAATTGCCCGAGTAACCATCTCTAACAATAAGACACGAAATTGATCAGCAGCAAAAAGTTTGTCAGAAGACATGAACAGGTCAACAAGTTCAACTGGAATTCGTCGAGTTTGGATGTCAACGAAGCGCGACACCTTCCGTAAAATTGTACTGGAAAAATAATTTGGGAGAAACAGTATTAGCGAGCATTGTTACGACAGAATTAACTGAGCGCTTTGAAAAAGAAGCTAAAAATATGTCTCGGACAGTTTCTTGAGTGCCTTAAACCAGAAAACCACGCCTCTGTCATGACGTGCTATTCCAGGCAACCACAAACATGCGCGAAAGACAACCTCGCGACTCACTTCCAGAGCGGGCGAGTGTTGGGGGTCGTGGCGGCGGTGATAGCCCTCCAGGATAGTTTCCAGCCAATCACGCGTCGACTCGCGATCGTCACCGTCATACGACGAACGTCGAGAGCTGCTCGAGTCGCACGAACTCGTCTTGGTGAACTGAGCCGCCATAACGACCACGGCGCCACCTGCAACACAGGCATCCCGTCACTCGCGTGCTATGAAGGAAGCCTAATGGCTCGGCATGAGAGGACTCCAGCGAGACTGAGTAACGATGACGACTTTTGTTAAAATGAACACTTTAACGGTCTTTCTGTGACGCCATCTCTCGTCAAATGACATTAAATAAATACCAATCCATGTGAATTATAAGAGATTGATGCTAAACAAATAGTAACTGAATAATATGGGAGTCCATGACTTCTTTACTGTCTTAACACTGATTTCTAAACTTGTACGATGAAGTCCAAAAGCTTAGTATGATATTGATCATCACGCAATAGGCTGGAGAGTTTACACAAAGCGATCTAAATTTTAGTAACGCAGTCTAAGTAAT
The DNA here is from genome assembly GCA_014899125.1 of Orchestia grillus. NCBI lineage: Eukaryota > Metazoa > Arthropoda > Malacostraca > Amphipoda > Talitridae > Orchestia > Orchestia grillus. The sequence continues at coordinate 7,808 of VOMN01073638.1, read as the reverse complement.
TTCACCATTAACAAACCTAACACTGCTTTTTTCCCACTTTTTATCAACAAATTGCTAATCAATTCCTAGATGGTACGGCCCCTTAAATATTTACGTAGAGCAACTAAACAATGAGGTAAATTTCTCGAATGCGACAGTGAACCTAGAAATTCTAACCCTCAGCGTTGTGAAGCAGACGTTGGCTCAGCCAACTGCAGCGCACCTGTGTGAGGAAGAACCTATCAGTACCAATACAATCTCATATTCGGCAGTCGTACAACCACTCGTCGCACTGCGCGGTTGCGGATGCCAGATGGTTACGACGCTACAAACATAAGCACAATTATGTAGCCTAATTACTCGATTATAATATCGAACGGTCTTCACACGTGTTCCGAATGATAGGTAGAAAAGAACAAAAATGGCTAGTTTTTCCGCATGACGCCTGTACTGTTGGCTCTCTATGGCTTCTCAAATGAAAATTTCCACACACTTTATGGAACATCACGTTTTATGTCCCTCCTTAATATTAGACAATTTCATTTGCTGAGAATAATTTTCTTCAGGATGAAAATGGTCACATACAAAGTCTACGAAGTCATACGTTCTCATCTATGTTTGAATTAAAGGCAGTGCTCATGAGATTAATTACAAGAAATAAATCGTTCAATGTATGAAATAGTTTAATGAGTCGTACATTCAACGAGCGAATTTTTCATGAAACTTTCGAAAATTCAGCTATGGCACTTATTAATAGAATATTGCCACTTTCTAAGAAAGGAATCACCCCGAAACTATGTCACTTGTTCTACAAACGCAATCACACTTCAAAATTTAAGATTCATTTTCCACGACATTCTTCTGTATTTCTTAATCAGAAGCGGAAGTTGTTACTGCACTAGTAAGCAATCATTCCATTCACAACACCAAGCACAAGACCCAAAGGTAGTTCTAAAGATAGTAATCAGCGGCAGCAGACGGTCGTCCCCCAACACCTTGGCAGGTAACGGAAGACCTCGTCAGACACTCCTGCGCGTCGAGACACCGCCCTGCCGCACCTTTCTCGCTTGTACAGGGAGTCGTCACGCTATCTAGCCGTCGATACGCGACACTCGTGTCACACCCACTTCACGTCACGTTTTCTATTCGCACGAGACACTGGTGTCACGCGTGGTGCAGTTCATCACTGTTTCCATCCGTCGACACGACAGTCGCACGACTCGTACCACGCATTATAGCTTGCACTAGATTCGATCTTAGAAAGTGGGTGGCAGCAACAGTCTAACATTCAGCAAGTTCGTCGTAAATTTCATGCTTATTTTTACAGATAACTAACAACGCTTATATCAAATTGAAACGGTGGTCGGTACGTAAACGTTTTTTCCGCATACATTTGAAATTAAGGGCCGCTGTTTCAGTTGCGGTCAAACGAGGGAGTTGCGGTTACCCCGTGTAGCACGTCGTAACTTTGGAATGATACTCGAGGCAAAAATAATTGTTTTACATCCTATTTTGAAATGNGGTTACCCCGTGTAGCACGTCGTAACTTTAGAATGATACTCGAGGCAAAAATAATTGTTTTACATCCTATTTTGGAATGACACTACAACGGGTATCAATAACAAATACTAAATGCCCAAAAACATCACCGCAACAAGTCAAAAGTGTAAATCACACGATTTTTGCTAATTTTCTTCACAATGTCTTATTATTTCGCTGACGTAGCAACTGTCTTTCCGAACAAGCCTCGTCAAAAGAGCTACACTCTAAATAGATCCAAGTGTGTTCCCTTAACATTTTCGTAACAAACATTAATGTAAATATATAACACTAAATTACAAAGGCGTTTTTCTAGCACATCGTCATTCTGGTCTTTGGTAAGTGTGGAAGTATTTATTCACAATTACAAACCTCCCTACTCGGCACTGAGAGCTCGAGGAGAAAGGAACCATTGTCGTAGCTTTAAATAACAATTCGCTAGCATCTCCAGCTCATGTTTGCTCCAATCTGTTCCACAAGCGCGGCATATAGTCCCTCTCCTTCCATGCCCACGCGTTTAACGGTAACGTTTTCCACGAATATTCATTTGCTAAGGCCGTGTTTCCTCCGAGCCAATTAACAAAAATTTCTCTCCCACACGCGATGCGGAAAAAAATAATCTTGGAACAGATTATTTTTTCAAGGCCCGTGATTGGAACACAAGCCTTGAACCAAATGATCTGATTGGTCGTACTCGTTCTTGAAAACAAAAGTACGGATTTCATTCCAGCCGCCTCTTGAAACGGTCACGATACATCATTTCTAAATCCAATTCCCAGACGTTCTACACTGCTCAAATTTCAGCTCTTCACTGTGGAAAAGTGAAGTTTTCCTCTACGAAACGGAGCTGCCAAGGCAAACATGGTCAGGCGATGAGATTCAAAAGAGCGGTAGCTCAGACAGGACTGCATCAGCTCGGGAGCATCGAACGCTATTGATTGAAGCTTCCCGGACACAGATGCAGCGGAGGCTGCAGTGGCTCCACAGCTTTTATTAAAGACGAGTATGGAAGGCCAAACTATGAACAATTTACAGCGCTCTCTGACGGGAGGAACAAGTACCTTCAATGGTCACGTGCATCACAAGGATCATTTAAAATTATCAAGAGAATGGAATGAACAAATGGTAGGATAATTTCAGGCAAAGCTCTGTTAGAATTAAATTAATGCGATGAAGACAGTGTCGAGAACAGAGATAAGACTTTTTTGAACGTAAAATGTTTTCAATTTCAGCACTTCATCTCACTTTGCAAATTACAATCCATTACATTTCCGATGTGTGACGTCACAATTAATGTTAAACGTTCACATGACTGCGCTACAAGAGAACAGAATATTAGGGTTTCTAGAGGGTCTTGGACTATCTGAAGTTACGGATAGTGTATAAGAGCGTAATAAAGCGGACAGGGACCTTGCATTCGCCAACTATTTGTATGATCTTAAAGTTCTACATGAAACCGTGGCGACCTGAAGAATCTAATTCGCGAGCTCGTCTTGATCTCGGTCACTTTCGTAATCGTAATTTTAATCTTCAATAATATTTTAGAATAAAAAATGCCCTTTATCCACCTTGTGGTAATTTATACTCGCAAAAAAATTAATTTCACGCTATCTCACAACAGTTCCGCGGAGAAGTAAACCCTGATCAATTCACCAGGACTTTCAATATGATCCTAATTTGACTACATAAGAAATCCCACGATTTTTTCGTAACAGAACTCCATTTTGAATACAATAGGAATGATGAAAAACGAACAATTAGTGTTCAACCATCTGTTACAACATCCGGTACTGAATTGACCAATTTAGATTACCATGTAACTAGTTAAACAATGCAAATTCTGTATATTTTACGCATGATGAACTCTACTCACTGACCGCGCAGGTTCCAACTGGCCGAACGACGGAATTAAAATTATTATTTTTTGTGTCAGGGCTCGTACCTGCCGCAACCCCCAAATTTCTCTCTCACTCCAGCTAACTTAGAGCAGCGCACCGCAGCCATGTACAGTACCTGTGTCACCATACAGTGATGTTTTTCTTTCGAGTAAGAAACCATTGTCGGCGTCGAATCAGCATATAGTAAATTTCGAATCAGCGTATAATTTGTCGGCCTATTCGGTATAATATTGAATAGGTACATAAACTGTCCATAATAAAGTTATTTATTTTGGAAAATAAGCAAAAATAATACGTAATAGGAGCCGCTAGTGTTAACCAAAGTCCGTATTTTGTGTGAAGCATCACATTTTCTAAAAATAGAGATTGCATAATAAACTACTTTATGTTCATGAATAACGATTTTTTAGGACGAGAGGTTGTTCTTGAACACGTACATTTATTACAATATTTACTTCAAGAATGGTCTCAGAGACAGACATCATTCAGGGACGTGTCCCTGAAGTCCCTCATTCGGACTTCTGAAGTGCAATGAAGGGTCCTTCAGAGGCCAAAACTGACACGACTGAGCCTGGCAGTCACGTGCTGCCCTGCTCAGGCCCCGAGCCCTGTTGCTTGAAAACTTATAATTTTTTTGCTTGAAAACTTATAAAAACGAAGCTAATTATGTTTAAAGCATGCAACATGAATAAATGAAAAAATTAATTATCAAAGTCGCAAAAAATAATCGGTCTAACTATCGAAGTCACAAACAATGGTTGCAAAAATTAGACAAATAAATAAATCTTCGACTTCTATTTAAAAATGGTACTTCGTCAACTTGGGCCATCTGGACAAAAGATAAAATGTGAGAGTCACACCTTAAATGACTTGAGCTAGCAACTGAACGATCATTTCAGCGAGCCTAGAACCACATATTTCGTTTAATCTTCAAATGAATACTCACAGATTAAACGTACTAGACACTGACAGGGCTGTACGTACAAATATAGTTCGCAAGTGATGGCTAACGCAAAAATTTTTCGTTCGAAAGCCTCCTCATCAAAATTATTGTCGCGACTTCAATTGAGCGACAGCCCAAGTCCCTCGGCACGACAAGCCGCGGCCAGCAGAGCGCTTACTCTTGCAAGAGGCTGCTTGGTGCTGCCCTGCAAAACAAAATGAAGATGAAGCAACAACGACGCACCCTACTTCAGTTTCACACGATGAGTTTTTGTTGACATACGCACCGACACTTGAGGGATGCGGGCGGACGACGAACGACTTTACCGGCGTATCGGAACACATTTCATTACTTTGAGCGACTTCTCAAGCACAATGCAAGGGAAGTTTAATGCACGAAACAGGGCTCAACACGTCCAAGAAATGCATAATGGTAGAGGTTTGACTAAAATTTCCTCGGGCCATTTTTCCAATCGTAATGTGAAACGCAGGAGTATTAGCTAAATGGATGACGTCCACGATCATTAATTTTCTTTCCAGAACGGGCTGTGCACAGCGTAGGAGGCTGCATCAGGCACCGTCAAAGCGAATTGATGATCACAGACTTCTTCGGTTTTGAGGAGGATTAAAGTTAAAGAGGTAATATTCTTCCATAATGTATGGACATTTTCCGAGAAATCTTACAAATTTTCTTTGGTTTCATTATTTAGGCACCAGAAAGTTTTACACGGAGCTTCACGGCATAAAGCTCAACGTTGTGAGTCGCTTATTTATTACATTTCTTCTCTCATGTCAACCGCCGCAGTTACAGAAGTTTATAGGCCTGTACGGGAAACGGAGGTCTCGCTAACTTGATTCTAGTGAGCGCGTAATTGCCTTCCATTTCTTGAACTCCGCTTACATTTTTTAAATGGATGTCATCGATTTTTTTTTTAGGCTTCTTTTCTCCAATATTTTTCCAATAGGATTTTTTTAATACATTTAATGTAAAAAATTCTACACAAATACAGCACACGACTAATTGATAAGACGTTGATATAGTTCGTGCGATTACTTTATGCTTCAATAATAACAATACTCCATCTTCCAGAAAATCAGCCAAGGATGTTTAAATTCATGTACTTGTAACGCGTCTCTCGTCCGATGTCCCGTCTTCTTGACTGAATTGTTACATAATTCAAATCCTTTGAATTTCTTTTAATTTCTTCTTTAATTGTAGCGTAATATTTAAATATCTACCAAGTACTTCACTCAATACAAAAATAAGGTACCACTGCGTGCCTTCCCCCATAGCAACGACCAAAGACATTATCACGACCGCAAAACAAATTACGTCACCGTAAGTTTTTGCATATCAATCCTGTGCATTCAACACCAGCGCAGTTCACCGAAGTGTAGGATGAAATTCTGAACTACAACAAAGTATATAGCCATGTAAGTACTTGAGATAGGCCCATCAGAGCTTTACTTTACGGTGCAAGCAACTCGTTCGTAAATCTTGCGGTGGAGTACAACAGGTAGAAGAGTACAAGAGTACAACCTGAAGAGTACAACGGTGGAGTACGACACCTTCAGGTGAGCCAGTCAACCAGTTGCCCAAAATAAGACCGTAATAAAAAATGTTCTTTTGGACAGCAATATCCTAAGATTCGTTCCGCAGCAAGTTCGGCCTGACTACACGTAAGGATCGAAACATGTAAATGCAAGATATATTTTTTAAAATATTGTGACGCCATACGCAGTCCAGGATGGTTTTCGTAATGGTCTCAGCCACGGTTTGTTTGAAAGCTTTTAGATCAAGGTTTTTTAAATACGAGCCTATAACCCAAGAGCACATACTTCGAATACCTCGAACAGGAAAATTTGAGCACAAATCTGGTCGGGCATGAAACAGGTCCGACCTACATCGAGGACAACCTGCGTGCACCCAAGCAATTGTATTATATATTATGGCACCCAAGTCTTGTGTGCCATACACCGTTGCCAAGACTTCAATGCGCGATTCCTTCGCGTAAATTGGAAGCGTACAAAATAAAATTCAACGTTAAATCGGCATGTAACCAAAATGATACCGATACGTAATTCATATTCAAATAAACCTAGAAGATTATACTCCAAAACATTTATTTCAGCCCAAAATACTACGGTGTCGCGTTCAAACCCCCTGAATTTCAACTTCAAAACAACGACCGCAAGACGTTTTGCCATGCGATGGCTGGACGGCATTTCGGTCAGCAGCGGTCGGCTAGGAAAGGCCATCGCTGCAGCTTAGTTTGCCCTTCACAAGCCACGCTGACGAGACCGGCTGGCCAAGTTTGTTTACGAGAAATAGTGCAGTCTTGCCAGCCGGTGAGGAAGATGCCGATGCATTGAGCCAATGCATAGACGTCCACAGCATTTCGAGAATTGCGTGATACCCTGTGAGTAGGGTTTACATGAACGGCAATTCAGGATTGTGAGTAGGGTTTTCATGTACGGCAATTCAGGATTTCGGTTTCGTGTTGCCCTCTAGTGTGGACTTCGTGGCTCCCTATAGGACAGGTTCTGAATTTGGAGACGAAAATAATACACCTAGATAATATTTACTTCAGTGACGCCCACTGCGCAGAGAGTTCTATTATTTGCACAGCGTTTACTTGAGCCTGTTTAAACTGACATTATTAGCACGGCGGAAACCTGTTCCCGACAAGTTTACTAGGGAACATAGTTTAAAATTAATTTTACGATGAATACGACGCTCTGTGCAGTAAACCGCACTTGAGTAAATATTAACTGTACGACGGAACTATAACTTAAGAGCCATTATAACACCAGCGTTTCCAACACAAACATTACATCATGTAACAGTGGAACCGACGGTTACCAACCTTCCTCCCACCAGCAACTCGGCGGAAAACCCCAAATTCAATGCCACAAAGATGCATGAACTTCGCAACTTCTAATCAACAATTTTCAAGTTGGATAAGTAACATATCTAGTCGCGTGGATAATTCGACGAAATTTTCCGGGTAAAAAATTTCCATTATTCATAATTTTCCTTGTTCATTTCACAAGAACACGACAGTACTACAAAAGGAATGTTATTTCCGTTCGCTGTAATGAAGAAGCCGTGTATTCATAAGTCCTTTCTGAGGCACTGCCTCAAAAAAAGGTCTCGCCATAGTCCCTCCACCCTCTACCGAGAGGGAAGGGTTGCTGCGCCGTGGAGGGCTGAGTGACTTTAATATCGCTCTACGCTACACAGCGACATGGTATTTCTCTCAAGCTTATATTCACCCTCGCTTCTTACCTTACTATGCCGCGCTAAGTTCCAAAACGGACGATCCTTGCTCTTCCTGATTTTTTCTAGCCGGTGGAAGAGAATTGTTATCGCGGTTCCAGACACCACACAACCACGCCTCCGCACTGCCAACAGAAGCCTAACGCGAGGCGGCGAGAGCGACGAGTGAG
>VOMN01073629.1:0-21409 GCA_014899125.1 Orchestia grillus | reverse complement strand
ACCGTTTCCCTCTGCCGTCTGATGGTAATGAGGCAAGGGAGGCGTACTACATCATTTTTTATATGATATATACTCTTTGAAAGTCAGGTTTTTATCCACAATAATTCCCGGGAATTTTGAAGAATTAGTTTCTTCAATTTGCCCATCCAGATTTTGACGCACGGGAGACTTGTATTCCGTTTATATGAAAATAGCCAGTACTTATTTTTATGTATATTAATGCATATTTTATTGCAGTTAGGCCACATTGAAACTTTTTGTAACTCTTATATTTCTATTTACTACTATAATGTTTATAACATGGTTTTCATTAGGAAGAGGTGTAGGAAGAGTGCTATCATCCGTGGTAAGCATAAATTTTAGGAATGAGGTGGAATCAACACTATCATTGATGAATACCAGAAACAAGAGGGGTCCCAAAACGGACCCTTGGGAAACTCCCTGACTTACATTCATGAGGTCTGATTGAGCATCACTGATTATAACATATTGTTTACGATCAATTAGATCCGATCTAAACCAATTATGTGCAAACCCGCTGATGCCATCGCAGTCGAGCTTCGAGAGAAATATGTTGTGATCTACAGACTCAAAAGCTTTACGAAAATCTAGAAATACAGAAAATCCAACCTTTCCTGCGTCCATATTTGAAAAAAGATATTGTTGGTGACTGAAAGTGACTTATGTTGTTGATCTTTTGGAACGGAAGTAATTCTGTTTGTTATAAAGAAATGTTTTCTGTTCAAAAGAAGAGAGCAGCATTTTATTAGAAAAGTTTCGCAAATATTTTTCTGAAGATTTGAAGGAAGAGGATAAGTCTATAATTGTTAACGCAGGTTTTTTCACCACTCATGATGATGAGAGTCACACGGGCAATTTTTAGAGAGGCTGTAAAAATGCCCAATGTAAAAGAAGAATAATTAATTATCTTTGCAGGGGATGCTAGTATTAAATCAGTTATGCATTACAATATTTTAGCAGGGATCGATTTCAATCCATTTTATTTATTTTCTATTGTATTCACGACGTCAAGCTCATGGGAGCATAAATAAGTGCGAAGAAAATGAATTGTTTTCATGGATATGCTTGATGTATTTCAAGTGCTGAGTGAAATCTGTAGTAAAACCATCAGCAATGTTTCTACCTATGTTGATGAAAAATGTGTTGAAGAGGTTTGCTACTTCTATTTGTCCGTTATATGTTTCACCAGCTTGAGTAATAGATTCAATTTTGTTCATCGTATGTTTTTTTGGTCGGTTTATTGAATTTACCATGTTGGAAGTTTTCTTAACATCATTTCGAATTGAGAAAATTTTAGCGTGAAATAATTTTACTTTGAAATTTTTATTTGATCCGTTACGTAGTTGTTTCCCCTCGTGTAGTAATACAAGGTACGAATGCAGTTTTTTATATCGATGATATCTCGAGTATTCTAAGGCATTTTCCTGTTTTTTTTTGGTGAATAGTGTGTGACAAGAAGACAGCAATGATTATATGCAGAGTTGATCATGTCGGTTGTATTTAACAACGCGTTGTCTATGTTTATGATATCGATTATATATTTATTTACGGTAAGTGAAGGAAGTGATTCCGTTATCATAGTGCGCATTGCTCGTAAGTTCGACTCATTTATTCTACGGTATTGATTAGTTTCAGCCTGCGTCTCTTGCATGCGTTGAATATGTTTTTTTTTTACCAGAAGCACCGGAAAATGGTCGTATGGATCAAAAGTCAATATACCTGAGGAAAAATCAGTTGGATCTGTTAGGAATAAGTTGTCAAATAGTGTGGCAGAGTTGACTGAGACGCGTGTAGAACTTCAGAGCAACAGACGAATTGAATAACCAGAGTAGACAGGCAGTTGTTGGTACCTATCTATAATGGAGTCGGGAAATTTATGGGCCCGAGTACGATAAGGCTAGAAACGCGATACAAGTGTTTTTGGTCAGGGAAAAAGCATTATTCGGGAGAGGTTGAAAAGGTTTGTTCAAGTTTTGGGAGTGGCCTCACGTCTTTAGGAATCACAATAGGTTTAGAAGGTTGACCTTAGAAGTGACTTAAAGTTGGTGTTTGGGCAAGTAGAGGATAGTCAAGTGAACGGAGAAAGCGGGTGCCCAAAAGAGGGCGTAGCATTTAGAAAGTCGGGGACCTTGAGAATAAAATCGAGAGTTCGGAGCTGGAAGCTGCGCAAGGAGGGTCCGCGATGGCTTAGGCTCTGGCCATGGGCTGCCTGGCTCACCAAGGATGAAAAGAGCCGTCACTGCAACGCGGACAAGATGTCGGAACTTTGCCACAACGCAATGCGGGCAAGGATGCACTCGACCCACCAACGCAAAAGGAATAGTGGATTGCCTTACTTTCTCTTACGGATCGTACTAGGAATTCACGAAGAGCAGCAAATTTTCAAGATCTAATAAAAGTCAACATTGGAGAAACATGGAACATTATCAGAAACAATGGAGGAGCGCCTCGAAGAGGCCAAGTCGAATGCGTTTGAACTCGAGGGAGGATGACAAGCGCTCTCGTTTTGCGCCAGAATTGCACGCCGAATTTGCCGTCAGGATAAATTTTATGCAACAACGCGGTAGCTACTCAAGATCGCCGCTAATGGGCCATCCGTGTGTATCAAGCACCCACTATCATCTCCCTTACATGGAGAATATAAAGCACTACAAACACCATCAAGCCACCATGCTCCTCATTCAAGAGGACCGCCGCACGAGCATCGCGTCGGCTGAAATTGCCCCGTTTTTCAGCGCAACAAGTGCATCAACGAGAAGTGATTCAAAGAAACCCCAACGTTTAGCGCTGAAATAATTTTTCGAAATGTCTCAAATGCCGAGGTTTTGGTTGGATATAGGACTTTTACACATACATATTTCTCGCTACCTTGACGTTTGAGGCAAAGTGGTGTAATTGTTAATTGAAAATCGGTGTAATAATAAGTTGAAAAGTGGGGTAATTATGAGTCGGAAATTTGATGTCACGCAGGGGCCGTAAAAATTGACCAATTCATTTAATGTTGCCTCTAGTGTATTTCGGAGTGCCTCAATTTGCGATTGGCGAATATCATGGTAATTATTGTAGTGTTTGCTTTCCACCCCATGTTAGATCCGTATTAAAATGCAGATTCGTGTAGGATTCCGCGAAAGATACGGGTTTTTTTTTTTATAGTTGACTAGGAGACGTGCCCGCCAAAAATGGCGGGACAAATGATGTTGCCCTCACATGCGGTAAATCTGACATGAAATATGGTTATTTTCAGTACGGCTGATATGGACTACATTATTTGACCATCTCGATATTGGTTTAGGAATATGAACCTGGGAATTTTCTCCTAATTACTTAAAAGTGTGGCAGAAAGATAGACGGACGAACCAAACAAGCAAGCAACACTGGATTACTATTATACAGGTTGTCTTATAAACATGTTCCATATTTTTGGATAAATTTCGCCTCGAGTACAAATTGAGATGTTGTATCCTACATACGCACGAGTATTCAAACCATATGTGAGGTAGAAATTTACTTCTTCATTTTCATTAGTTGAAGGCCCTTAAAATAAAGATCAAAGAATTTTCATCGTCTTAGAATTTGAAGCAACTAAAAGCTGTGAACGAGTTCGAAGAGCGTTTAGGAAAAAGTTTCCTGAAAGAAACTCCCTCGGTAAGGAAACGGCTTATCGAACAGTGAGGAAATTCAATAAGCTTGAAACTATTGTGAACAGAAACAAAGGAAGTTCAGGAAGAAGAATAACACAAAGAATAACACCAGTACAAGATAATATTACAATTATGGGACAATTGATTACAGAACACCCCCGAACCTCTGCAAGGCGGTCTTACAAAGACAACATTTCAAAAATTTTTAAAGAAAGGTATTCGCGTTCCGTACAAATGCACATAAAACATCAGTTACTGCCCCTGACTTCGCAAGGCGACGAGCGTATTGTAATTGAATTACCGCGCAAGAACCAAGGTTCATCGAAAGATTAGTAGTCACTGATTAGGCGGCATTTTCAATGAATGGAAGTATTAAATACTCAAAGTACCAGGTTTTGGTCTATTATTTCACCCGAAGAAAATAAAATTTTGTGTTGTATTTTATTTATTAAAGCTCATTTACAGTTTTGTTCTTAAAATTGAGTTTTGTTGTTTGGAAAGTTGAAAATAAAGAAAAATATGAATAATGTTATTTCAATGATTCCTTGTCACAAAGCGTGTTCTATCCCTGTTCATTCAACTTCCAATTGTACAGTAGATATTAAATAGATATTAACAATATTATTTTATCTGAATAAAAACAAAACTTTAAATAATATGAAACCAGCAGACTCAAAATATTCCAATTTGAACTGAATGTATAATTTGTATAAAAATAGAGGGCAGTTTCGTGGCACACCCTGTGTAGTGCGATTAGTACATTGACGTACCTAGTCTGTGTAATGATCAGTCATATATAGAGAGCTGCATTGGAGTGAAGAAACATATTGGGTGGCGTTCCACCGGAAAGTTGCGATATGTGTCTGTGTTTTCGTGACATTTTAATTGTACTTTGACATCCATGACATTATGATAAATAGTGAATGTGCTCAAAATTATTGCATGTTTCATTCCCTTTTTCTGCAGTCGAAGGCTTCATTGCGTATCATGAGAGGATTGAAGGTACTTCTCAAACTTAGGCAATCTGATTCGCTGTGTGCAGCGTAGTTTGTCATGATTCATTGGTTAATTTCGACTTTCATAAATCTTGATCATTGTCAATTCAATATCCTTGTCATTTACTAATCGTGCCAATTCAATCATAAATTTTTATCCTCGTTCTTTAGACTTGTAAATATTTCATAATTCATAAATTTTCAAATTCTCATTTCTTATATATTGATGTATGACGAACCAGACACCGCTTCACAGCGTAATTGTAGCTTACAAACACTGAAATAAAACCAATTTCCCTAATAGCTTAAATTTTGAGCGTAACCTCGAATACAAGGCGCTGGTGCAAGCTGACGTTACTCGATATTTAAAGATGTCGATGACTACAATAATTCGCTTCCTTTTCCGTATCTTCTCATTCTCATACGAAGTTTACATTATTTCCTTCCATAACGAAGATGTTGACACTTGTAAATATGTGATCCTACTAAGAGGCCAACCTAAGTCCTGCCAAGAGGCCAGGTCAAATTCTGCCAAGAGGCCAGGTCAAATTCTGCTAAAAGACCAGTACAAGTTCTACCAAAACGGCGAGCACAAATCCTGCAAAGAAGCAGCACAAATCCTGCCGGAAGGCAAGCACAAATCCTGTCAAGAGGTCAGCATAAATTCTGCCAAGAGGCCAGCACAAATCCTGCAAAGAGGCTAGCACAAATCCTCCTAAGAGACAAGCACAAATTCTGCTAAAAGGCTAGCACAAATCTTGCCAAGATGCTAGTATGAATCCTGGCAAGAATCGTGCCAAGAGCCATGGCACTTCCTATGCACATACTTATTTTAGCATCACGTAGGCTTTCACCTGTGGAATCGATTATTTCACGACGGGTCGAGTATTGCTAATTCTGTGGGCCGACAAGTACCCCAAACGAGCGAAAAATACGTAATTGAAAATCGCCTTTAAGAAAGTCTCGTTCCCTTTAGAGCTTAACATGGAGGTGTAAAAATCAGTAAAACGGTCATGATCCTCCAGGTACTGTTACCTGCAGCCTCTAGCTGTCTCTCCGCAGGGAGGCAGAATGCTAAATCTTTTCAGTATGGATGTGGAATACAGTCTACATCGACTTGAAATCTACAATATTTTTAGGGTATAGGGTAAGCAGTATTTTCTGGACAAATTCTGATCAGTCTCCAAGGGAAGGTTTTTGGTTTCGATATAGCTTTCTGTTTTCCTTTCAGTCGACAAAAGCAGCAGAACACTAAATAACTCGCTCTACATGAACGGATTTTTCATTACAGGAAGTAATAATTCAGGTATAAAAAGGCTAATGAAAAGTGGAGGTCAGCTATCCAACAACGACTCCGTCAGCTGCGCCGGCTGTCAGGGTGCTCAAATTTGTGCACGGATGTGTTTGTGAGCCCCACGAAAACAGTAGCTTTAAAACATGAAGGATCATGTACGTTTCATCGTCCTCAGCACTGAGCGCTGCACCGGTTCTAGCAAACACTCTCTGTACAGTCGCCCTTGCATAGAGTGGTGTTATCTAAAACAAGTTTTAGTACTTCTGTCATAAGTAGTAAAGGGAGAGTGCTATAAGAAGCAAATAAGCAGGTAGAGCAGTTGTTTGCTGGAACCGATCTAGCGCTTTATGCCGAAGACGACTGTACGGCGACATCCGTTATTTACCTCGTATTATTGACAAAGTAAAAATATCATACGGAATATTTTCCAATTAGAAATGATGAATATAATAATACTAAGTCAATATTTCTTCAGCTATCATTCGGCTTGCACTTTCCCACGTTAGAGACATTACCTGTAAAATCATGGAGTATTAACGTACCTTTGTACACGGAGCACTAGGGCTGCTGTAGCATTGAACAGCGAATGCCGCCAAACAATTTTTAAATCCCTAATACATCATTACATAAAATCTTGACTCTTTTTTTATTAGAAAGCTTACACAAGCGGCTTTAAAATACCAAAGCTATGTTTTTATTTTCAGGTAAAAGTCCGTCAGATTCTATAAATAAATTTTACTTGGATTCAGTCCCGTCATCTTAAAAGTTTACCTTGGGTTATTTAGGATTTTTTAGGCTCGTGGAATTGATTTTCTATCAGCTTTTACGAACTTCTACAAGGAGCAGGTAAACTAAGGAGGGAAACTTTTTCCTTTTGTTAGGTTTCAAGCAGCCCGAGAAGAGTCTGTGCAGGCTCGTTAGTGTAGTTAAGTGTTGGAGAATAGGGACTGGCAACTTCAATGGTCCATTAATGAACCGGGACAAGATCTTCTAGATCCAGAAGCTGCTGAGGAAGAAAAGAGCCATAAATGTAAACCTAAGTGAACGGTCGGGAATGAAATTCAAGCTACTCATTGTGCAAGAAAATCGATGTGAAGTCAAGAGCCGGATTGGTAGAATAAATTTATTATGATCAGAACGGAACTACTCAAAATGAGCTCTTTATTATGGACATATGATTGAAGAAGGAAAATGATGCAATATACAATTTATCAGCACACAAATTATCTAAATACTGGCAGAAACCAACTTCAATCATTCCGAATAACACTAACGCTATTTCAGGAAAAATAGTATGACGGCCTCAGCTGCGCAATGACAAATTCACCGTTTAATTCATTTAACTCAGTCGTTGACTTCATTGAAACCGGCAGCACATGTGTGTTGAATGTTGGTTGAGGTGTGATACTGCAGGCCATATTTGGCAAAAATCATTATTTAACATGAGTTTGGGGTGTTCGTTTTTTAAAATTTGAATATTTCTTTTAGCCGTGATGCACCTTTGTATCATTCATTTGCATTCGTTCAATTGAAAATTTATGTTGGCTGCTCGATGCAAAGCCTCGGTTGATTTATTTTCTTTTTCATCAATAGTTGCAATGCCTAAGACCTTTGATTACATAGTTTGATTGTTGAGGCGTGTAATACATCAATAGAAACGATATTCTTTCGCTTATCCGTATGACGCAGAGCAAAAACTCTCAAAGTCGTGGGAAGTTAGACGAATTGATGGAACAACAATGGACTGCACGTCGCGCGGCGGCGCACGAAGGCCTGGTGGGCGCCCCGTGCCTGTAGATCTGCTTTGGACTTGCAACATTGGAGCGCATGTTCAGAATGTACATATTTATTGCAGTCTCTTGAATATCTTGGCCAAAGGAGTTAAAAGATTTGAAATTCATAGGTGTTTTTTATGCTTTATTTCTTTATTATGTTCACAATCTACTTATGAACTGTCGAAATTTGCTCTTTTGTGGATATTTGGATGAATTTCTAGCACAAATAACACAGATGTAATTCAAAAATCATTTAGAATATCCATTGAACATCACTCTTGTCATTGTCATACATTGGTGAGTGTTGCTTCCACGTTTTAATCCAGAAAACTTATTTTTCAAACTTTAATACTGTAGTGTAAATGCAGATATTAACCCGAAATTTGTTAGATTGTTGTGTTTGCAGTCCTGTGATCATTCTTATGTTAGAGAGATTGGATGAATGTCATGCGGTTTTAGTTAGAATATTTTGAAGGTGACTAACTTCAAAAACTATTTGCAAGGAAATGAAGAGCTCCACAGAATTCAAAAGTCATCACACTTTGAAATGTCTCGAGACATTTCAGTGTGATCGATCAGCACAGTCTCGTACAGTTTTAATTCAGAGGCATCGTGGAAAAAATGCTATTGACACACAATTAGAGTTTTTGTTATCAGAATTTTGTTATTTTTCAGTGATTTTTTATCGTGTCCAAGGCGACGGTTACCCTCTATCAGTGTTTTTAGCCTTTTTTCCAGTGATGACGTGATTTTAGGCTTGTTAACAAAATTTATTTGGCAATGTACTACCGTTTATTAAAAAGTGACAGCAGTCGAAGCCTTTTTTAAGCAGTCGAAGGTATTTCTGTAAAACAAAAGAGCCAATTTTCTGCTTTCTGCTGTTTTATTATTTTCATATATTCTATTCTCAGTACAATACGCAGTTGAGTTTTTCCAGTCTTAGAGATGCTTAAGTAAAAAAGTCAGAATTTATCGCTTAATTTAGATTCGGTGAACATGAGCTTACTTTTTTCTTCATTTTATTCTGACTTTTATCTGAACGTTGTCCCTTGCTGAGCAAAATGTTTCTTTATTGTTCAAGAATCTCGACTCAGTGAAGTAAAAATTGTAAAAATTCATCTTCGAAACTAGGTTCAATTATACTTTTGATTTGTTACGCTGGCTAAATTCTTTAACGGCTAAGTTTGTAGCCTATAATATGAGAAGTATTTTACACAAAGACGTTTCCTTCATTACTAGAAAGTTAAAGTTCTCACTACTTTGTCTTCCACCAAGCAAATTATTTACTCACGGTTTTACAGAAAAATTTTCTACAGCACCAGGTCAATGCCATAAGTCTCCTGTTCCAATACCAGCGAAGCAATTCATGACGCCATGGACGTTTACCTGCACATACTCTACAGCTCGAAAGTTTACGAGTCTGTTTCCAATTTACGCTCCCCCATTTTTGCGAGGCTTCTGAAACTGTAGTAACGGGATCTGGGAAACCTCGAAATCTTTTGATTTTTGCACGGACGCCACGGGCTCATATTGGGATCACCTCAGCCTTTTGGGGCCGCGATGGCATCGATACTTCTCCGGGCAAGGCCTGGCCCCTGCATAACTGCCCCGTAGGAAGCTAGTCCACTAAAGGTCCAGTAATTTATGGGACCCTCTATTGCCTAAATTGTGGGGCCACCGCCACTGATGGAAGTAAAAAAGAAAAATTCGGCCGAGCGTCTCGACTTGCCTGTAGAAGACATGGTGCTTTGAAGTCAGCTTTGAGATTCGCAACTTTTCAACGAATGTTTGTGTATTGACTATGTATTGGGGTCGTTGGGTCCAAACCCATTTATTTAAGCCCATTTTAGCGTTGTTCGGCACGCGAGACTAAAAGCTTCCAAGAACGATGATATTTCTGGAAATCATGAAGAAAATTTTTCACGTTTTCTCTTCAGTGAAATTCACACATGAGCAGGTAACATCATCAAATATTCTTCTTATTTTCAGAATATATTGCGCAAGGTCAAAGACAGTTTCTGGCTGTCGTCAATCAAATTTGTTAGAACGGAATGTAAGCAAATGACTTTTCTCACGAAATTTCTAACAACTCAAATCCGGATACAAAATGCAAATTCGTGTTTCTGTATATTGCAATTTGGCCTCCATATCTTCCATTCGTACGTATTTCTAGATTGCTTCTCATGTACTTGCGATTGCGCCCGAAGGATCCTCTCTCCGCTCTGTATTTTGACGGCCGTGTTCCTCTTTTTCTTTCCCTCGCCAGTGACCGCAGCGGCGCTCCCTGCGATTCTCAGAGGGGGCAGGTGATGTTTTTTTGATGAGCTTATCTTGTATTGTTGTGCGCGCCGAGGGTTATGAGCTAGTCGTGTTCGTTACAGCCTCGTTTATGAGAAGTGTCAGTAATTATGGTGACATTGATGCACTTGTTCTTCCTAGCGAGCCTTCTTTGGTTTTGTGTCTGAGTTTGACTTTTATGTTGAGTGGCGCACCAGAAACTTCAGCTATTGTGTTATCTTTTGCATCAACTATCGCAATCTCTCCGTATTTTAATTGTTATTATTCAGTGTAAAGGCTAATACAAGGTCTGTATTTCAGTTATTGCAAATTTCTTACCCTGAATACTATAGATAACTTTGGTTTAGACCTGAAGTGCTTTTTAATATTAAAATACTTTTAGTTTCCATCAGGTTATTTCATTTTGAATCATCTGCTATATTTTTTTAGATTCTCTTATCGATAATTGTTTTTCCCTTAGTGATGACAGAAGGTCTTTTTACTACCGTTCGGTGCTGACCGGGCAGCTGTACTTAGTCTGACTCTGTACGGGCAGTGTTCGTTGAGTCCTTGTTTGGCTGCGGCCCCTGATGGCACTAGATATTCTGTTGCGTCAGGCGCTCAAGCATCTCGTGCGCGTAAAAACTTGCATTAACGCTGTAAATTATGACCGTATCCACAAAAGTAATTTTTACGTTGAAAATGTGCGTACAACACTACGGAAAGTGTGTTCATGAGAAATTCTGTAAAAAATTTCAGTTGGAAAAATTTTTTAAGTTGTGTCGCAATAGAATTTGGTTCGCGTGAGAAATGTGAAAAAATATGTTAAAATGCAAAATGTGATTTCACTCCTAAGGAACGAAGATAAAAATTATTGTGCATTGGCCCGATTTGTAAATGACCAAGATTGATTAAATGACAATCAACAAGATTGATTGAAATTTAACGTCAATTAAAGAATTATGACAAATTATGCCACGTTAATGACCCAGATTGTCAAGGATTGAGAAGTCGCTTCATACCTATCGCATATATATATGATTGCACCCATTGACTCTCAGATGGAGGGAACAAAAAACACACAAATTAAATTCAAACACATTCACTTTTATCATCAGGGCACGGGAAATCAAATGGTAAATTGAGGGAAGAACATGGAAACTCCGCGCATGAACGTTCAGCGAGAATTGAACGAGATGTTAGGCACGGATGATATGAATAAGCGGGTCACTATAAACGAGTCACAGGCAAAGTTACAAAGAATGTTATGTTACAGGAAATCAAATACCGCCCACATCACCTCTTACAGTACCAACAAAAATAAAATAATACAATTTACCTCGAGCTTCAACACATTCGCAATCGCATTTACTATGAATCCCTCGAGCACTTCCATTGACGTGTGCTTACGACACTGATGAGTCCTAATTGCTGATTACTGCGTGATGCGATGCTCATGTAGCGCTTAGCGAGCTGTGGCTGCAAATTCTTCTGAGTAGCGGAGGCTGTTGATGTTTCATGTTTGTATTTCTCTTAAACGAGATATTCTGACGCCTCATTTGACTGCTGCGATGTTGTCGACGCGCGTGTGGCCTCTGGTTGTAACGACTCGATGATGCAACTTCAACTGACGATGTATTGCGGCTCACGGTAGCTTACAACCATGTGCGTTAATTTTGAACTCCCGGCTGGATATATGTACGTGACGCTACGTGACGGTGTGGCAAATTGGGCACTAAACTGCAGGACAGTATTGTATTAATTATACGTAAAAGTAGTAAAAGAAAATGTGCAATCAGTCGCAGGTTACTTGAACGCCTACGATTCCACTGCTTACTGAGGTCGCGTTCAAATTCGTCGTAAGCGCGGGCCAAACGCCCCGAAGGCGCATCGGGCCGAGGCCCTTTCCCTGCAGCCCCAAACCCCGAACTTCCCTGATGCTACGCTTGAGGATCCCAACTTTCTTAACTACCACGAACTCTACTACTACCCTCTTTCTAGATTGATGAATTTAAGTCTACTTTTCCTAAAATCTACTTCTTAGTCACGCCCAGTTTAACTATCTACACTAATCGTAATTCTTTTTAACCTTCACGTCACGTTCAAGTGTCCAAAGTTCCGCCTACATATCTGTGATGAATGTGTGTTATTTTACGGCTCGTTGTAATATTCCGCGGTTGACCTATCGATTCCTCTCGAGGACCTTTCTGAAAAGTGATTCCATTCGAGAATCACTGGCCCCACTTAACTTTGACATTTTTGGAGATTAATGTGTTGCTCTACAAACGAGAGCTCTTTACCCGTGTGAAAGTTTAGTCGTCAAATATTTACGTTGTTTTGCACACTTCCAAGTTTCTGGCCAAAGTTCATTCCCTAAAAATCAATATTTCTAATTTCACCACGTACTCCCTTTCGGATAGATAATCCTACCGTGATTCTCTTTATTCTTCCATGGAACATAGCATTGACGTAGTAGGCTATGATTCGGTCTTACAAAAATTCTGCGAGTAATTCGAGACGTTATTCTCTTGGAATTAAAACGATTACGTATAATATTGAAATCATTCTATGACGTGTTCATTGTTTCCGACTGTGCAAGAAAAAATCAAACATCGATTTTTCGCCAGGCACGACGACTAGTCTTGGCAATGGTAGCATCGGACAGTTTTGGAATGGTCGAAGGTAACAATAGTGTTCATGTTGTCATCAACTCTTGACTTTATGTTCTTGAGTGTCCTTATCTTTCAAATAGCTTTGAGGATTTGTTTCAGGAATGAAAAGGGGTTTTATATCTGAATTCAATTTCAAATTGCTTCTGTCAAGAGCTTCACTCAGGGAAAGTTTATGCTTGGATATCCAACAATCACCTAAAACTATTTTGATTTTCTCACTCCTCTTGGAAAATAGAGAGTTAACCGGTCGTAAGTCAATTGTTTCTGAATTGTGAGAACTGTCAGCGTGTCATATACATCCAGGCACTTATGGACTTCAAGAATAATTTTTAAAGTAAAATTTACCTATTTTAGGCATTTGTGCCGGCAATCCACTACATGAATATGTACTCGAACAGACGTGGTGGCGTCACTCATTAACAGAACGTACCTAAACAAGTTTTACGCAGTGACCTCATGTATTTAACCAACACGAAAATAGCCATGGTTGATTTCAAGTACACTTTTAATCAGTCGAAGATGCTTCCTTGAAGTGATGGGCGAAATTTTGCGTTTGCTTCTTTTGAACCCTGTTGATATATCATGTTGATCGAGATGGTTACACAAGGATTTCTGTGCGTGCCTTTGCTAGTGGAGTGAAACTTATGAAGCATAGGAAGACAAAAATAATCAAGACATAATTTGAACATATTCATGTCTGATCCAGGTGCCTATGTTTTAAGATAAAAAGTGTCTTAAGAAAGCCTTACGAACACTTTTTGTTAACATTCCAAATGATTTGCGTTCCAGATTTCAATTAACTCAGTCAACTGAGTTCTACATACATGCATTTAATCTACACTAAAGTTTTTTATGCAATCTAGTTGACTCCAATATGACTTATAATGACTTTCGTTGTCATGCTAACTTTTAGTTGTGAATTTTAAGTTAGGCTGTTGTCGAAGGCAGCTCATACACTCGAAGAAATTACGTTATTTTTCATTTAAGTGAGCGCGTCAAATTGAGATTGGATTTCATAATGATTGAGCATATTGAAAGACAAAATTAACCCTGAAAAACCTTTCTTAGTAGAGCTTTCTCAATATTAACTCTTGTTCATAAAACGTAGAAGCGTCAGATCATCCTCTGTATGGGCTTATTTTTTAGTTAGCTTAATGATTAATTTCTTTATTATGTTTGTACGGTCCATCATACATCCTTGGAACAATAACACAAGGTATATTAGAACGAGTAAAATTCCTTTGGCGTAGGTCATACACCAACAATACGTAAGTACTTATCGATAGATGAGCCTTTCCAAGGAAAAGCCGGTGCTTAGTTCTACAATTACGCAAATTTTGCGAGGGACTTGCTCTTGAATACGTGGCGTATGTCCTGCAGTTATGCTGCTGGTCCAAATGTCTGCGCTGCACCACGCACGCTGTTTCATTTCAACTGTTCAATTCTCGGGCAGAAAATAACGCTCGAGTGCGAGCAATCTGATGGAAAATTCGTACTAGGTATCCGCAGACCATTTCGCTTTGCTTCGATTTCAACAAATATTTCAGAAGCTCAATCCTGATTTTGAAAAACGATAGGGTCGAGCATTTTCTTTATTGTCAATACGTTGCGGATAATTTTAGAGAGGACAATTTTTGTTCCGACTTTTAGGATCTGTCGATATTTTCTCCCACGACTTTTCCGTCGCAAATTGTATAATAATCCCGTAATTGTTAGCGATGAATGGAACTGAGGACGCATTGTTCAAATGTTATGTCAATGTGTTATGGAATCTGAAATTTATTGAAAATGTTGCGTCAGTAAGCGACTTTTGCCGGTCAATTTTTCGACCCGAGAATTTTTTTAAAATTTTGTCTCTTTCAAACACTCACCTTTCGAGGTTAACATTATTTTTCTCTTTGTTTGAAGTCACTTGTTTCATTTTATTAGCTTGTTTCATCCCGTTCGAACTTAGCTGATCAGGATCATCCTGTTAGGTCACTTGGAGGTGGTTTCTCGAAGCCAAAAATCGGCGGCTTTGCGCAGTGGAGTGCTCACCCGACTCTGGACAATGGCCGGACCTGAGAGCTGATATTGACGGTGCTGCATTATTTGGTTTTGTTATAATACTCAAATCTTGGTTGTCGTATGCTTTAGTGTTCATGTAATTTGGTTGAAGTCGACCTTCTGTGTCGGTTTTTTTTTCATTCGTCATGCATCCACCTCACCGATACATGCATTACGGCTCGAGTCATCGTGCATTTGATCCATCCACTCTCTTTTGAACGGATTGATCGCAAAAATTGTTGTATAGTTTATAGTAAGGACTACGAGAAAATTTTCTTCTGTTCTTTTGTTTTTCTGAGTGTTTTTTAGCTTTGTCCGAGCTTGAGTATTGAACTTGTACTCAGTTCTTCTCTTTCATCTTTTAATTTGGTATTTCCTAGTTTAGTCAAACACTACCAATTTCGTGTTTCCTACTTTAATCAAACGCTACCAATAACCGCACAGTGCCCCACTCGTGCGACAAAACTCTTCACCAAGTTATCAAAACTCGCTGAAAAAATTCTTTCGTAGCAGGAATGATTACCTTTCTCGTTTGTGTAAGTTGTTCTGTGTTAAGCTTTTATTTTCCTACACAGATAGTGTGTAATGTTATTTATCACGGGACTTCAATATTCTAAAGGAAAAAATTTACTCACTGAAGTAGGTAATTTCTTATCTAGGGTTCACAAAAGGAAAAGTCTCACTTTCGTCATCACATCAATGATTAATGGTTATAGTGTTGAGTTTCTTTTTCTATGGATTGGCTGTGTTGAAACGCTGCTTCCCTTTCAAAATTCCTCTACAAATTGCATCG
The DNA here is from genome assembly GCA_014899125.1 of Orchestia grillus. Taxonomy (NCBI): domain Eukaryota; kingdom Metazoa; phylum Arthropoda; class Malacostraca; order Amphipoda; family Talitridae; genus Orchestia; species Orchestia grillus. The sequence continues at coordinate 5,895 of VOMN01073629.1, read as the reverse complement.
TAAGAGGTTAATTTCGCTTAAAATATTACTAAAAAACTACGATTAAATAACGTCCGGGCACAGAGTTTGTAAAAAACTCAAAGAGGGTGGCATTGGCTACAACTGAAAGACAAAGTAGTATCCGGTGTCATAAAATTATGTTGAATTACTTCAAAGCTCGTCTTTCCAATAAGGCAAACTTTATAGTTGGTCATATTTTAAGCTCAATTTGCGAGCTGGAAATGATGCACGCCCCATCACAGCTCTTGTTAAAAATTCAAGTTTCTTGTTGGCATCGCATACCTGGTAAAAACTTTGCTATGAAAACTTTGTCTTCATTTGCGAAACAAAGGAAGAAGTTTTATTGATAACTTTGTTTAGGAAGAAACCAATGTTCACGGCAATTTTCGTCTCTCTTGCTGAAAAAACACCATTTTTTAGAAGTTGGTACATGGAAAATTGGACAGATTAATTGCTGGACAATTTCGCAAGCGATGGTTATTCCAATACAATGATCAAAAATTTTGTTGCGGCGTTTTGGAACGCGTCCGAAAGTGTACGGAGCTCCAATAAAAGTGTGTACTAAAATCTTCGTTTGGAATGAAACGTTCGCTAGTATTGTATCATGTTCTGGCTGCTGTTGTGTGATGACTGGCTCAATTTAAAATTTCAATTTTATTGGATTCGTTCATTTTATAGGATTCAGAAAGTATGCAATTCTGAACATTATTTCGCTAATGCCGCATGAGGGCATGCTGATTACGTGCATGCCTGTTACGTGCATGCTGATTGCGCACATATCGATTTCGTGCATGACGTTTACGAACATATCTGTTGTAGCCGCAGTTCGAGAAAGTAAATATTCCTTTGGGGTTGATTTCTTTGGTTCGGTTTTCTTAAAGGTTTATTTTAAGAAAAAGTTCGTAACCGACTTGATGCTTCGGTTGTACAAGCCAGGCAGATATGACGGCTGAGGCAGCAACGAAGGTGTGCTGACTATTTAGTATGATGAGCTGGCAATAGAAGTCTTGTGTGTTGTAAATGATCCTACTTCGTTGTCCGTAATTTTCTGTGATGTGGAAGAATCTCGGCAGATTCATTTGTTAGTAGATTCTTGAGATACGGCCCTATTCATTGCCCCGTAAAATTAGCCTATTTTGTATTTGCTTTTCCAGAAGCCGTTCGTGTTGACGGTTCTTACGATCTCAATATGGTCGAAGTAATAAAAAGGTTGAAGAAGCATTGACAGTTTTTGTCGTCCTTAACGAACGTGACAAAACTAAAGTACACGCCATAAGATTGGAAGAAATTGTAAAATTTTGTTTTCTCCACCTATTATGTGCATCCAAATTCCGTGTAAACCTGTTACATGCCTGTCTATTACGCGTATGCTGCTTATATGTATGTCTATTACGCGTATGCTGCTTATATGCATGTCTATTGCATGCATGCCATTTACGTCCGCGCCAATGACGTGCATGCCGTTTACGTGCATACCGTTTACGTGCATGCCTATGACGTGCTTGCCAATTACCTGCATGCATATTACGTGCGTGCATGCAAGCCGTTTACGATCATGGGATTCACAAGGATTATGCTCCCGCGGATACTTTTTACGCAATAGCTGTTCAGTTTTACTTGACCAGTATGGACACGAAACTCGAAGTGGAGGAATGAAAGGTTCTTATTTCTCCCATGTGCTTCATACCCAGCTAAAGTTGCCCAGTTGCATGCGCTGGTGAGGGTGTTATCTTTATGCATCGTCACATGAGTGGACAAAGATATTCAAGTTGGAAGTTGATCAGCCAGTGTTTCAACCCAGGTAATAACTATAATTACATTAGTTGCACTATCTTTTTTTGAGCGAAGTACCATCCAGTATAATTCGGGAGATTCACGCAAGCTCACAGTAATATTACTAATGCATTGCCGAATTTATTGAGCACAATTTTTTCAAGTTATTGCGATAAAACAAATAGGAAAGGGGAATTTTTTTTATTCCTGATCTAAAGAAGTCGTAAAATTTAGAGAACTGAAATGATGGCTCGTATGACTAGCAGTAAATAGCATGCTTCCTTCGAGCTCACTCTTGCTATCGAAATTATTTGGATAAGTAGTTAATGTCTTTCATGTGTATCTTCCATAAGCATTTGGTACCATTCTTCACTCAATTTTGCTAGGCAATGAGGGTGCGAGTGTGCCAGACTTCATGCAAAAGCACATCACGAGATATGTCAGGTCGAACGTTCACTGGTGATGAGGGAGGTTATTCTTTTCTTTTACGAAGGCGGACATTTATCGCTACAAAATTGCGATGCAACCCGCGTAGTTCGAGTCGCTGCTACGTCCACTTAAAAATTTCAAATATTAACATTCATCATAAAATACATTTCACTGAACATCCGTGCGGCATAATAAATTTCCTTTTCGTACAGGCTGTTGTTAGTTTTCGTTCCTTGATGCAAAAACGCCTTGGAAAATTCAACTCTGAAACTGAAATGTGGCTCACGATTTTACTTGGGGCTGGTTTTAACTAACGCAATTTTTTAGCAGTGTTAAAAAACCCGACGCATGACTTCTTGAAAGCACGAGAATATTTAGGAAGTTCTAGGTATGCTGAGCAGTTCTCAATGTCATCATGAATACATAGAGTGTTCAACTGAATGAAGAGTATGATATTCATCTGAATATTGACATGCATTTATTCATGAATAGCTCACTTATGCCACGTCTTTTTCGAATGGCTGCTACAGGAAAGAGCTGTTGATTCTAGAACTTGTTGAGCGACATGTGCATATCATGACGACGTATGCCTTTCCTTGGTTCTCACCTGTGTTTAAGCCTCGCATCTTTTTTTTCGTCGAACATGGTCGGTTTTGTCGCATTTATTTTTCTTATTTTTCCGGAGAAATTTACCGTTCTCCAAGTGCAGGGTCGTCAAATTCAAGCTTTGTGTTTTCGACGAGAGTTTTTATAATTCTTAATTATCCATATGGTATACATTCTGTTCCTTTTAAGTTGTTTTACCTTCCTAGATACATATCTATACGGCTGTCTGCGATAGTGTTTAATTATGATTTCCTTTTCACTACGAAAGTTCTACCAAAAAATCAGAGACGGAATACTAAGAAATTAGTTAATATAGTTTACCAGAGTACTTACGCCATCAACACCTATATGATTAAGTCTTATATCAATTTCACTGAAATTATTTTAAACTATTTGCTGCAGTATGTATGCCCCAAATTGTATTTACTGTATTTGAATTTTCAATGTACGTACTAATAAGTAAACGTTGCTCATATTTTGGGTCATTAATTTTTTTTCGCTATTTTGGGTAAAATCTTGTAGTTCATTTACCTCGTACCCGTGCTACTTCCAATCATTTCGGACGTTTAGAACACTTATCAGAAATTATTTTGGCTTCACGAACACCCACCAATGCTTGCTTTTTCACTCATTGTGGAAATGTCACTTCTAAGTCATTCGTGATAATCTCACGAGGCGATCCTCTTTGAACGTGTGCACACAAGTTGTTCCTGGCTCTAGTGTCTCAGCACGGGGCTGGAGAGCGACTTCTATGCATACTTTCGAAGCAAAGTTAGTTTAATAACATCGATCTTTGATTTTAAGTGTTTTATTCTGATAATAATTTGAACGCATTCCTTATTCATATCAATAAAGGGCTTCCAACGTTGGAGAGGTACAACTCCCAAGCTCAGAAATTTTTATTTTGCAGGCTACGCAAAAAGGCAAGCATTGATTGTTATAATTAATTAAAGAGCATACCATTTTCATAATTGTCAAAATGGTATCCTCATGAACTAATTCATTCGTTTGTTCTGGCTGTATGCATTTTTCTTCATAATATTTCAGAATTTTTTCAGATAAGCACTGCATTGTGCTATGATGCTTTTAATTGTGATAAGCATTGTGCTTCACATGGAACTTAATGCATTTATTTCTAAAATTGTGTAACCTTTGTACGTGTATTTAGTGCATTCATGTACGTATGGTTTTAGCCAAGTTATATATTCTACTCTGCTAATGGGAAAAGTAAATATCGAAATTGAGTACCAGACCCCATATCAAAACTCATGTGCACTCAATGTTTCGGGTTTTTACAGTGAATAACTTTTACGCATAGAAAGTTCTCACTTTTTGTTCCTACTCTGAAATTTAGAGTTCTTTAATTTACACATTTAATAAAGAAACAACGGATTCCGAATGCACTGATGAACAAATCGAACTTTAAAATATTTTCTATTCGTAGGACCACATGAAAGCTTTCACCAAATTGATCTGCTTCGAAATTTGTTAGAATGGAAAACATTCGTAGAGTATTGACGTTCAGTATCTTCTATTTTGAGTTGTTAACGACTCTTTTTACTTGTTCAGTATTTTTCAATGAAGACAAAAAGATAATTCGACCAACAATTTATTGTTTTTCATAGAAAACGTTTTATAGAGATTTTTTTTAAACAAATTTGCATTCGAGAGGAAGATGATATTCATCCTTGTGTTGAATGTCTGTGAGAAAGCGATATTATGCTGTGCTAGCGATTGATTTTAAATTATATTATAAGACAATTATTTTCAATAACCAGGGTTAGGGCTCGGGAAACTTCTTCATGGTAGTTCCACATTTAAAATGACGTAAAACTGTTAATCGTATGAGAAAAAACTTGAAATGATTACAAAACAGTGCACTTCCCAATTTCAAAGTTTTTAATTGTTCTATCCGTAAAAGTATTTGTTTCAACTCATTTGGGAATCAAGCGTCGCGATGTATATTAGGTCAGCATAACACTACAATCATGAAGATATTTCCATACATGTCTTTCTGTTTTGCGAATTCGTATAGTCACACATTATTTCTGAGCCTTGAGAGAGAAATGGGAGGAGCCAGCTGAGAGCAGCAATGTTTCTGTTCTAGACTGCTGAGTATTTATTGCTCATCTGAGGAACAGTTCCGTTCTTCATGTATAATTCTAAGTCGCACTGGGGTCAGAGACATCCCGTGCCTTCTCAGGAAAGCTTCTTGCGTTTTGGAATACAAGCGAGCATCGCGAAGCAATGCCTGGTCATATTAAGGTATGGAGGTACGATGTGTTTATCAGAAATAGAATTTTATGACGGAGATCGTGTAAAAGGGGGGAGTCAGGATATATTACGGACGGAACATTCTGTTGGATGAGCGAACCTTGCGGACGAATGTAAAGTAGTTTGAGTTGTGAGGGAAGCGTGCGTCAGAGGACCATTTTCCACGCTTGCAGGGAGGCCTAGCGGCATTTGAGCGATGAGATGAATTAATGGCACGCAAACGGCGCTTTTTGAGAAATGAAGTCGTGTATGCGTAGCCGGAACGGATGCTCAGGACGGTGCAATAACCTGAATGAATGAGAATTGTGGACTATAGCTCACAGTTTTTGGCCTTTATGGGAAAGCTTTTTTTTGAGTTCAGCCACCGGTAACTTTATGAACGAATTATCTGAACTAAGAATGAAACATGGCTTTTTTTCGTTTGGAACAAATTTTCTATCTTTTTACGATCTTTTTCATAGTTGAACGAAACCTAATTATAATAGTGTCTTTAGAAATGCAGTCTATATAAAGTTTTACTACTAGTTCCCGAAACACGTTGGTTGTTCTTTTGAGAAGTGAATAAATAATATAAAACAAAATAAAAAAGTAAAATTATACTTAAGAATACAGTTTCCAGTCGTATCTCAGACCTCTTCCCAATTACAGATTTGCTTTCATATGTTTTTTTAAGAAGCTTATTAGCTTTCGATACCAAACAATGATGTCCCTAGAAACAAAACATCACTCCCAAGAGGCAGAGCTCAGCTATCGATAGAATGGCATCGCTGTCTCCCCTGCCAGTAGTAGGGGAATGGCACCGCTCAGTCTCCC
>VOMN01073626.1:0-41122 GCA_014899125.1 Orchestia grillus | reverse complement strand
TATTTGAAATTGGGTTAACTTTTTTTTGAGACACCCTGTACAAGGGAAAAAATTAGCAATGGCAAAAACCAAGAAAAAAATTGCAGCTTGCAGTCGGTCGAAACCAGCACACTGTTAGTTGATAGTCGGTTGATGGTAGAGAATTAATACAGCTTCTCCGACAGAGAGTCTTGTCGGGTCGTTATAGCGTCGAAGAATGGTGATATTATCTTCCAACATTTGACGCGTCAAGTCAGTGTTGTGGTCTAGTTTCCTGTTCATTTTAGGAACACCTGAACCTAGATGGTAAGTCAATCTTCGGCTTTGAGTCGTCATCGATTGACCATATCAAGTGCCTTATTGAAAGCTTCGGCAGACTGCGTCAAATTTTCACTAACATTTTGACATACTGGTATTGTTTTATGATTCCTTCAACCCTTACAATGCTCCTAGTTCCATTGCCTGAGATACATCCGCAAAACATACGACTTCCCTCATAATGTTTCGAAGTTGCAACAGTGTTTTTCTGTTTGAACTAATCACTTATTCTTCTCCAGACAAAAGCAACGTCCTTGGGACTGAAAGTTCCATCTTAGTCTCTACGGACTAAAGAATCGATGACCAGAAGCTAGGCTCTGTATACATCTTTATATCGTCGGGTAAAAGATAATTGGGCTTTGACGCGCCTAGCAGTAAGAAAAAATTGTTTTCTGGGTCTACATTGTTTCAGCCCTTCCTTATTGAGTAATAATTGTAGTGTTGATCTTGAAATTTCAATTTCCTTCATACTGAAATTCTGCATCAACATTTTGCTAGTGATCGAGTTTTTATTCCTCTCTGGCACTACTTGTCCTGCCAGACGAGGAGAGTTTCTTCTATCTTCCACGTCCTGTAGGGTTCTGGATGATATTAAACTTTTTGTACTCCTGTATGATACTTTGAACAGTTGATACAGAGACTTCAAATTGCTTCAAAATTGATTTGTAGCCTTTGTCTTGCTTGTGAGCATCTACAATTTTCCGTCTTAGCTCTATACTCCCCTCCTTCGTCTTCACCATTTCGTCAGAATTGTGGCTGGAATTGAAATAAGGTAGTTCATGGACGCTAAAGATAAGCAAACAAACTAGAATGTTCTAAAATAAACTAGAATGTCTGCATTATAAAAGTAAATTCACATATTAATTCCTCAACATTGCTGTGGTTCACTATACGTGTTTTACAGCAGGTTATTTAAATGGGTGCGAATGAATATGAACAGGGCTTATTACTATAATTATTCACCATTTCTTTAAAATGAATTACTTCAAGCTTTTTCATTTTGTATTTTATTCTAAAACACCTTCGAAACTTTTGGAACAAGCATTGTTAAGAAAAATAGCCTATTGAAGGATTCACACTAATATATTGAAGAATAATGCAAGGGTATGAATTATTTTGGGCATAACTGTAGATTACTTGGGCAGTCATATAAAAAGTATAGCAAAGTAGATTTTCTACGATCAAATGCGACATTTTTTAGGTTTTTGAAGTAGGACAAACTTCATTTTGTGTTTTTAAGTCAAATTTTAGGGTGGCACACTCGCTTACTCCAAGTTTATACTGATCGTAGAGTAACAATGCTTCACTCACTCACAGAGTGAATTTTCCAAATGTAGCTCAGAACGTTTTAGGTTATAATTAAATTAAAATTCATACTTCTGCTGAAATAAATTCCTACAATAAATCATGGGAATATGAGATAGCCGAATACTGACAATGATTTTATTTATTTTATTTTACTATTACTGTTATCATGAGGTCTGATTTTGCTCTGCTACCGAAACTATCCTGACCAGTAACAATGTGATGCAGATTGAGATACAAATTGTTGAGTAAAAATTGTTGTTTAAATTCCAGGAATAAAAGCTCAGTAATTTTTTATCTTAGGGGCTTACAGAAACTCTTTGCATCCTATTCACTCGGAGATACTCGTTGATCAACATTTATTTTAAAAAAGCAGTAAGTAAAAATGCAGTAAAAGTATTAATCACATAACAACTCTAAGAAGACTTAAGCAACTCATTTTTATGACATTGAAAGTATTCTCTGATCGTATCATTCAAAATGAGTACAATAAAATAAAACGGCCAATTTTCCGGGTATTTAGGAATATTATTCCTATGCTCGAAGTGGCCAGCACAGATAAATCCATGTATGTGCTGCACTTTTCTTTTTTTAAAGCTGATTCGATGCATGTGCACAAATATACTTTTCTAGAGAAATTTTGGCGTTTATTAGTGATGAAAATCGATGAAAGAGAATGAATTATAAACATGCAATAAATACGTAAGTGTTTGGTTACGGTAAAATGTTTCTTCTTCCCTAGTGAGTACAAATCAATGGTTGGCGAAGGTGGTGCATCTGCGGCTGCGGCTGCTGCAGCGCCTAAACCAGTCGGCAAGATATATTCTTGCGTCTGTGGCCAGGCACAAGAAGTTAAGCTTTACAAGTTTGCAAGTAAGTCACAATTTACACTTTTCATTCATGTTAAAATTCAAACTTAACATGCGGGCATACGTGTCAAATTTCAAAATAGAAGACAGAACATAAAACTGCATAACTTTACTTCATTTTACGATTCTAGATAAAAAGCTTACAACGCAAAGACTTTGTATTCGTTCATTTACTCAATGTAAGGCGTTAGCTAATTCTAAATTTCAAATATTACACTCATTTTGTAACATAGAAAATTTAGTTTCAGGTGTAACTACCAACTCAACTCGTTTCAATGATCGAAGATAAAGATTTCAATATCAAGCGCATCAAACTCCGATTACAATCCAGGAATTTTTCAACATCGCCATGTATGTCTCGGAAATATTCACGACAATTCTTAACATTATTCAAAGCGAAGTTTGTTTCAAAATTACATTTTTTTTCATAATGCATCCCTTTCACGACAATTCTTAACATTATCCTAAGCAAAGCTTGTTTTAAAATTACATTTTTTTCATAATGCATCCCTTTGCAGCCTAGTTGGTGACCATACGTCTGATCCCTGAGCGGAAGATCCATCGTTTCCAAGTCTGCGAGGCTCTACAGCTTGTCAGGAACGATCCAACTTTCTTGTCCAGAATTAATCTTCCCTAAGACGAAGTTGGTGCTCGAAAGTCGCCGTTGTTAGAATAAGTTGGAGATCCAGCTGCGATCATAGTCTGTGTTTGTGATGAGTGAAAAATAGACGATCTGTTAAATTTTGTGTCTTAGAGGAAGGGATAGGCCGTAGAAAATATATGAAAGGAGATTGTACCCAAATATTCACCTGGTATGCGCTTCGTCAGAGTCATGAGCTCATTTTTAGGGTTCTTTGGCGCTACATTTTACGTATATGATAGTTAAATAAATTATCTAACAATTATTGTACAAAAGCTTTTGAAATTTTTCATTTGGTTCACCCCTTTCTTGTTTAATAAAGCTGTAAAATTCGTTCAATTATGTGCATAACTCACGAGTGTTATGTGCAGATTGTAGAGATTGCCAACATTAAAAAATGTCTATCCCTTGAGTAGTAGATTAATTTTGTCGTGCTCATAATATTTTTGTAGTAATTTTTGTAGTTATTCTTACAACACGTTGTTCCATCAAAAAGTTACAACCCAACCAACAGTGACAGTCGACCACTCAGTCGCAATGCTCTTCCCTTTTTCGCGCCGCCAGGACGGCTAGTTTTTATAATACCTTACACCAGCAAGATCAATGATAATTTGTGCATGATATGTTAATGAAGATCTTGCCAGTAATTTCAAATTACTATTGAAGCAATGTCGCTAATGTTGCCGGTGAAAATTATTGCTATTCTTCGATTTATGTTTAGAGTTCAGATTCATTTCTTGATTTCATTCCGTACATAGAAAAAGGGAAATTATGAGCCACCTGATATGTATATGGTTCATTTTTGAGTTGTTTTGTTTTATATCTTAGCCGAATAAAGTTTTACTTGGCATCTGACCATTATGTTGCAAACTTTTGAAGCGAAACTTGTTTTAAAAATACCTTTTTTCCCAATACTTCAAGAAAATTATACGTGTAAGTTCTCACGTACAGCACCTCTATTTTTGCAATTATTGTTTCAAAATAAATGTTTGAAATAAATTTTGACTAATTTTTTTCAGCTTTCGGGATCTACGACCGCAGTTGCTCCTGTCTGCATATGTTAATCAAGATTTAGATTTGTTGTGATGATTTCAGCAAAATTCGGCGGAGTTTCTTTCTCTTCCGGCGACAATAGATGGACATTAACTTCTTCGTATTTGCATTTCAATGTAAAATTGAAATTAATCGTAACAGTATGTTCAGGTAATTCTTTCGTTCTAAACCTTACATTTCAATATTTTTTTTCCTTGTCGGAGTGCACGGATCAAGCGCGAATCAAACTTACCGTCACGATAATGATTTCTGGGAGTAATAATTTTCATTCATTTTACCTCTAATTCTAAATATCATGCACGAAAAAGCAATACGAATATCAAGCTTGGCATCGGTATCATTTTAAGACTTTAGTTAATTTGCAATTCTCCTCGTTTTGATGCTCTGAAGACAAAACGCTGCTCACCTCATGCTCAAAATAGCCAATTACGGGATACTTTATTGCTTAATTGTAACTTGTCGTTGATGTGTCGATGGCATTTCCTTTATTTATATTTGTCCTTCTCATTTCTCCTGTTTCGATGGCCCATATTGCATCTTTTGAAACAGTAGCTACAATTATAACGAAAAACTTGAGCTTGACTTCAATAAGTTAGTAAAACGGGCAACAAACAATATAACACAGCATACACCCACGTTTTATTTGTGTGAATAATGTTTCGTTTGTCAGGTGACCGATCGTTCGTGCGTATAACTTTCCACATTGCCCAATCAAACTTTCACGCGGGCCCATGAATAATTTTCCATAATTTTTAACCACCCAAGCATTCTACCAATAATTAATAAATTTATCGATGGAGGCGGCGAGAAAACTGTAATGTTCAAAGCGATTACTCACTGCCATCTCGTAGGCAAATGCCGGCTGTGCAACACGCGCCCCAAGTACCTGATCGACGACTACAGCGCAGCGTCCTCTGCTTCCGACACGTCGAGCCTGAAGCCAGCGCCGGTGAGCGGCGGCAGCAGCACCACGGTCAGTGTGGTGGCGCCGTCCTCGAGTGCCTCCTCTCCATCGCCCTGCCCTCGACATCGCACCAGCTCCTCCAGCAGTCGGCGAAAGCAAAGACAAAATTCTACAGATGGATCAATAATAGTGAGATGCTTCACTGTTCTCATCACGATGTTTTATGGGAGTTAATTCGCTTTCTTTCCCAAGGTTCTGGGCATTACGTTCGTCTTAACGTCAACGCATTCCATCGTTTGGGTCTGTGAATATTTTCCGTAGAAGTGAGGCTTGAGACAGCAGAATTTTTTTTTAAGTAATAATACACTTAGGCGCTGAATGAACTATTATCTTCGTAAAATATTTACCTCAGAATTGTTCGTATGCAGTTTATTGTGTTTCAAATATTCAAATCGTTATTGTGTGTAAATGATATCATACATATGTTCGTTCTATAACATTCATCAATAAAACTTATTAACATGATAATGAAATTGGCGATTTAACTTGAGCATGATTGTTTAATTAAATTCATTGGTTTGCACTTGAATTCCAATACTTCTATGCTGTGTGATCAGCACACAGATAACAAAAATAATAAAATATTTTTAGTCCAACACACGAACAATAGGATATTCTCAACCCTCATGCCCTGGAAGGTTATATAGGCCCTCTTCCATAAACCTATATTGATGACAATAACTACGAAGGTGACAGTGAGGAACATTGGACAGTTAAATGAATTTGACAACCTCTAGTGTCTGTTCACGCCATTCCGCTTGTGAAACTACTTATTTCAAATTATTCTAGTCATAATTTTTTAAAATTATGCCAAGAATTACCTGGGTCGCGTTGCTGCTGGTGTACGGAAATGTCGACAAAACAAGCAGAGCGTTTGAAGTAATTTTGGCTTTTATTTCTTGCCAGTTTTGGTCAAATCTATTATCCTGAACTATAAATGTTCGATGCTCATGAAAGCGCTGTTGCCAAATACCAACACACTCCATCCAAGAATATTTCTGCTCACTGGATATTCTGTTCTATTTCTGCAGCAATCTTTGCTGTATTTTCTCAGTTGAGCATGAATTCTTCAGCGAATGATGCACCGGCAGTAAGCAATTATTTTGCATACCTGTTGTAGCAGACCTGTTTTCTCACCTAAGGATAATGAAAAATTATTAAATACTCCTATGAAGCAGAGAATCGATTTACAAAATCAACTTGATTCATCTTCATAGCAATGCGACTATATACAGGCAAACCTGCAGGTAAGATTCACTTCTTTTAAGCGTCACATGATTTGTGTTCAAATATTTTTTGCTCTAAATATGTGCATTTGAAATTTGTGGTCACGGTGCTGAAGCACATATTTCGAGTACCCGAGACTAAAAATGGTGAACGCAAATCTAATGTTGATTAAGATTTGCGAGACATATATCTCGAGGATCGCCTGTGTAATGTTTTGTCAGCACTCGCGGCTCAAGTTCAAAGGAAAATCCGGGCCCGATGGGAGAGTCATCAAGTGAAGTAATCAACTGAATACCTTAGTAAATACAAGTGCTCTAACTTCAAATAAAGATTTCCTTTGAAAGAAATATTATAAATTCATGAGGAACGATATAATAAAACGACAGAACAAGAATTACTCTAAGTGACTTCATAATTTCTATTTATCACTGTTGTATCTCCAGTCACTGCAGGTGCTACAACCACCAGCCGAATCGACTGCTGTTGCTGGACGTGTATAACTACAGGAGAGACAGTTACAAATAAGACAAAATTCCCCAGTGTTCATGATGACTGTTGAACAGGTGGATGCTGCAAGCACGGCATCGGAGAGCTCAGCCACCAGCCCTCACAGATCAGTCCGCAGCACGGTCTCCTCAGCCGCAGAAGGCCGCAGCGTCAGCACGCAGCCCAAGACCGTGAGGAGGAGCAAAACCGTCGACTGCGGTGCGCCGGACAGTGATCGAGGCCTCGCCGAGATGTTCGCCCCTAATCTGCCTATTAGAAGATCACGCAGTGCAAGCCAAAGATCCTCTACTCACACCGGTAAGACTTTGGTGCTTAGCCATGCTTTTTTTGTTGCATTTTCGATGAGTAGAATAATATAAATAATAATTTTTTCTGGGTCGGAGTGATAATTTCTGCAAATATTTTTGTAATTAATGGTCCAAAAGTATTGTTGTTGAAATGAAATGAGTTGCAGATAACAAATACGAGGTTAAATTTCAATGAGCTCCAGTCGTTATTTCAATACGGCGCATGCGTGTCAGCTGACAGCTGTGACAATTTTTTTTCAATTTCTACAATACAACTGACCCAACTTCTACTTTGAGTTTTAGTCACAACGGAATAGAGCGGGCGACCTGCTCTCTGTTAAAAACTACCTGATGAAATAATACTAGCATTTTCAAGGTAACGATAAAAATAGGCCGTAAATGAATGTGTTGTAAAATACTAAGTATGTTACACAGTTATTGCGTTCCCCATACCCTTGAGAGTGATTCGTTGGCTGTCGTGAAAGCCTTTTATTTGCAGTAAACTGTTATTCGACTACTTCTTACAATGTACCATAAGAGTAGTTTACAGTGCGCCTATATCATCCGTTTGAAGAGTCTTAGTTTCAAATTCCATAAGCCTCACAAAATTAATCTCTGAATTAAATGAGTAGTGATCAGATTTTTCTCACTCTTTAACGTTAAACAATATTCCTCATTCTCCTCAAGCACATTCTGTTTCTATAGCCGATTGTTGAAGCTGAACTGCCACTTCAACTGGGAAGCCTGTCGATTCAGTTTCAGTAGTATCGTATTTCCTCAATTAAATTTTTTATGATAAACTATCTCTTCTACCCTTCGCGATCATGGGAGCGTATCGACTGTCATCACTTTATCACTGCTGATTTTCAAGTAACTTTCAACATCAATTCCCCAAGGTGAAGATACTCACATTTATTCACCTTCATCGTTTACACTAGTGAAAAGATTTCACGAAACTAAGCCAACCCTCAGAGGCGCGCTATAAAACAGCAACTGCGATTGTCACAATCTGTTGCAATCCTCCAGCTTAATGTTTCATTTAGGTCGGCCTTAGTTCTCGTCCGACTCTCTTTTCCTCGCTCGAATAGCAGCCCGATATATCGATCTCCAATCCCCTGGAGCAGGAGTTTTAGGGCCAGCTTTTGTCTAACTTTTTTTCCTTGTTTCAAAGGGAACTTTTAAGGCTGAGTCAAATATGATGAGGTATGGCAAATTTGATTTCAATCTCCGTCTTGAGGCGATACGACATTTTTCTTCGTTGCTAAAGAAACTCATTGAAATCTTCAAAGAACAAAGTACGTACATTCTGAACAGTTAGACCTTATTATCAAGGAAGAATTCTCACGCATCCACTAGTAATTTTTTGTAAGTCCTGCGGCTGCGGTCGGAACGCATGTTTTGATGACTCTTTTTCCGGACATGAAAATTGTGATAAATTGCTTTCTTGTCACATTTCAGTCGACAAGCCACGAAATGAACAGCATTTCTACGAATTTTGTTCTTTCATTAAATGAAATAAATAGAAACTGCACATTAAAAACAAAAATACAGTAAGCGTCCAACAGGGATCATGCAGGGCTCGAGCGTGGAATATTGACTGGATGGAACATACATACCAGACTCCTTTGACTTTTTTGCATATGCTGCATAATTATCTAGACTGTTTTAATCTTCATGGAAACTAAAGTGAGCAATATTCGTGCTCCCTTTTTCGAACAATTTGTGGGCTAGAAAGTTTTAAGCACTTTCACTTTATCTCACCAGTATTTCAAACTCAAATTGAAAATTCTAAGGTTCCTGCGTTGGTGCACTACTGTTCTATTTCACCTGCTTTCATTTGTTGTTCTGAATTTGTTTGTAAACTTCGCTTCACGAATGAAAGAATTCCTGCGCAAGTGAAATTAAACTGTCTAGAGAGCATGGAACCGAAACTCCACCAAAACACAAACTCGAGAAAGTTTTCGAAATTCTGACCGAACGAGATTTTAGTTATTGAAACTTGATAAAATAGGACCGTGTTTCCGGAACGTAAATTGATTGAAGGATTCTGAGAGACAAAATTTACATCTGCAGGAGGTACGAGGTAGAATATGAAACGAAGGCTATTTCGTATTACAATTTCGTTAATAGTTGAGGAATGAGCGTCACGACTTCCAGGATATGTCTCGCGTTTCTCAGATGTGGATATCTTTTCCAGGAGAAACTTATCCCTTCTGGTATCTTTGTATATTGATCCATTGCTTAATGGTGATGCGTTTTGCATCAACGTGACCAAGTCTAATTTTTTCACTGTCCCATCAATAAATTTATCAAATTATTAGTAGAAATTCATTAATAGCCAAAATTATAGACCCTCGTGCGAAAAAGCTAAACATGGACTGATGGCAGCTTCGTTAAGCTGTAAATATCTCAATACACGCGCAAGGCTTCGAAATACACCCGGAGAGAGTGCTCTCACGTCACTTCGCAAGTTGATCTGCCTCACTCAAATTAATGGGCAGTAATGGCAATAATGGTGTTTGGCGAACAAGTTCACATCGCCTTGAAGGTAAATTGGGGTTGTAACGAACGCCATTAGTGTGCAAGGACTGAAACAGGCGAACATCGTCTGTAAGTACAGCAGATCACGACGCAACGTAATTATAAGACATCTTCCAAATGCGTCCATTTGACTACACGGAAACAGCCCGAGCGAATCTAACTTGGCTTCTGACTTACGTGACTTAAGTATGTTGGAATGCATTATTTCTGTAATTTTTTACTTCATAACTCTTTAGTGCATGGGGAAGTTCAAGGTTTATCAGCTCTTATGAATAGAATAATTGGACATGAGAGCTTCTGTTACTTATATCTTTATAAGTTCAAACATATATCTTTATAAGTTCAATTAATGTGGCGTAAGGACTCACATTGGTGGCTTATAGACAATGTTGTGACAAGTCATAAAAGACAAGGGACGTTTATAAGAAGTGACACTAACTTTCCTTTTGAACTTAAAGTTATAGAGTACATAATTTAACTTGAAGGGCTCGAAGTATGTATTCAACTTTTTTAATAATTTCTCGTTCAAGACAACAAGCATGACATCGCAGTTAAGTAAGCCCAACATTGCTAAGCATTATAAGTGATTGAAGTTTAAGGTAGCCAATATGTTCAAGAGAACATCAAAGCATTTGAGAGTTAACTTAAGTTTCAGGACTCCAATATGTTCGCGGAAACATCAGAGCGGGGTTGAGGTGAAACTTTAGAATTTGACTTTACACAGTTTGTCATTTGCCAAAAGTTAGGCATGATGGCAGCCGCTCCTTGCCTGTCTCCCTCTCATTGCTCCCGTTGCTCCTTGGCATTTGAGAGTCCTGTCTGTCAGGGCGTCACAAGCTCACATTAATGAGCAGACGGTAGTCCGTATCGGGATGTAGTTTTTGTGTTAATTTTCAAGTCATTGGATACAAAACTCGATTCAATACGTATTCGAGTTTAGTGCTATCAGATTTTACTCGTATCAGATGTAAATACGAGTAATGAAAAAACTAATGACAAGTAATAACTACCAAATAACAATATTAGGGTAATATTGATGAGTGATATACCCTCGTAAAATTCATATTTTCCTGATGAATGACGCATGAGCAAATAGCGAACATCTTTAACAGTATGTAATTCACTGTGCGTACGACAACAGCAGCCTATTCCGCAAATGATGTTATAATGATCGTCAATTACCGAACGTATGAGGACTTTAGGAAACACTGCTCAGCACACAATTAAAACGCTACGGAACGCCAAAATTGACGTTCGCCAATCACCTAACGTATGAAGACTATTGGAAACACTGCTCAGGAAACAATTAAAACGCTACGGAACGCCAAAATTGATGTTCCGTCCGGCGACAATTTCAGATGCACACGGGCTATAATTAAGGCAGCCTCGGGCCAAAATTACGAGGCCGATGACTAACGTTGCGACAACGGTCGGAGCGGCAGCTTGCTCCGTTTGACGGAATTTGGCGGACCAGCTTGCGGAGTCGCCACTTCCTTAAAGCGGATGTGCGCTTCCCGAATGCTGCCTGCCTCTGACCAGAGGTCCTAGCACGACCTTGAACTCTACCAAGTATTTCTGATTGAGTTGCGATTCTTATTAAATGTATTTCATTCCTACGGGTACAGCGCTGTTTGTCAGTGACTTCGAACTCTTTTGATAATTTTATAGAGAGAAAGAGAGATATTTGCGACGTAATGGACTGGAAGTGTGGCACTTTCAACTCGCGCTTTTGTAAATAAGTGGCCTAGTATGTCAAGTGCTCTATAGATGTTTTATTTTTTTCTGCTGATTTCGGTCACTGAGAGATTTTTAGTCTCGCGTCACCCACGCAGTTTCCAAAACGCTGCACCTCCTTTGGGTGCGCTGTCAATAACGGAGCTCGACTGACCCGAAATACAGGCCGCACTGTTACCTTTTCCAAACGAGTCGTGGGAACCGAAAATTATTTATTATTCTTGCAAGGCGGACAGATGTAGATTACTTGGAGTTTCTCTCGAGCGTTTTCTGTCGATGTGACACGTCACTTCATGTATGTTTGTCGGAAAAAGTTGCATACTTCTTGGTATATTTAGACTCCAATGAAAAAAGATAAGGGTCAGAAAATTGCCGATTCGAGTGTGAAGTTCTTTCCGTCACGAACGACCTTGCAGAATTTACAAGAAGTTTCAGCAAAATGTGACATGATTTGGAGTGATTTCCAAAAAATAGATTCATATTATTTTGTTGACATAAAATATTGGGTAAACATCTGAAGGAACAATATATTCCAATTTTGTACCCCAGTTACTGGCTTTCCCATTTGACTCATAGAACAATGCCCCTATTATTCTTAGTTTCAAAAGAAATACCATCGCTTAGCGAAGCGAATCCAGGCAGTCCAATCCATGCTTGCCTGAAGCACTGCCGTAACGTTCTCAAAGTGACCGTCTGACTGAATTCACGTTTTTATTGCTACAAAACATTGCAGAAATGAAAGACAAGAGGGGCTGCAGTTGCAGGGAACGCAAGCCTCGCAGGGCCGACACGGAGGAACACAATTGGCTCAGTAAAAGGGACCAACAACTCTCCACGCACGAAGAAACTACTCAGGAGCAGGTGACTTAGGTGGTATCATCAACTCTCATCTGTTCAGTTTTACCTCACAATAGTTTCTGCATTTGTTAATTGCTTTTTGCATTCATTTTTCTCCCTATCCGGTGCAATAATAACTGAAGGTGACATAGGTCTCATCTGTTCAGTTTCACTTCTTTATAGATTAACATTTCCTTTTTTAATTTTTATTTTTGCATTGATTTTTCTCCCTCTTCTTGGCTACGCAATAACTACAGGTGGCGAGAGTCTCACCTGTTCAGTTTACCTTTTTGCCTGATTAAAGTCATAGTTTTACCTTTCATTTAAAATTTAGTTACCCATTTCCATGCATCACGAGACCACTTAGAACAAGTTTGCTTTGTCTGTTCCAAACCCGCAATGAAGCCAACTAAGCCAATTTATAATTCCCTGTTTTAACCCTCCTTCCAAAATTGTAATTTCACGTGATGTCAGATTGACCTATAGTTGTACGCAATAATTTTTATGTTTCTATGCGACTTTCAGAAATAGTATACTTGTATGATTCATCACAAAATTAATTGATGATTCCATCACCAGTGTACGCTGCTACTACAACTCCAGGTAATGGTCGCAGCAGGTCACTTGAGTGGCTCCATTAGTGGTTGGGGGCAGTTTTCGATAAGGCTTATCATTTTAATCTGAAGCGCACAATTTTGTTAAATTCATATTGTACGCTCCAACATTTCCAGCAATAGTAAGCCACTGGGATAGAACTTATCCATTCTCATTTGATTATAAGAGCTTTACGTTTTTTATTATGGCACCCATTTTATACACCCTAAAATCGTTTAGGACGTTCGTAGCGCTACTAAAGTTTTTCACTATATTTATGCTCTGTAAAACTTGCTAACCTTTATAATTACAGCACTCAATATCGCATTTAGCCTTTTTATTGTACAGATTTATTCTGATTTGTAACCTAGAATTAATTTAATTTAAAGTGAAATTAGAATTGAATGATAAGAAAAAAAGGTAAGTATTCACTATTTAAATCTGAAAATATTCACAGATTGATTTTGTGCCTGAAAATCAGTTCCATAGTTTGGAACGTGTCATGCTATACTTAAACTTACTTCCAAATTTCTTTTTACAGGTGATTCATGAAGTGTTTTCGTGTTTAATTGATTTTGTCTTGAAAGCTTGGTATTATTCCGATGCTTCGCGTAACGGAGACCGAAATATTACGGTGCAAAATGTATATTAATTAAAGCACATTCGTGTCTATTTTCCTATATATTTTATTTTACGTTCATCCTTTCTTCTTGAATTGAAGCCGTACCTGAATGATTTTGTTGCAAAAATGTCTCGTGAAAAGTTCTACCATTTTTTCTCCGATTTAGAATTGCACCCCGTATAGTTGCAACAGCAGTTGTCTCAACGCTACATATGTATTTCGTTTGAGAAAGCCCCAATTTTGGCTTGTATACCATCAGTTTCTAACATAGGCGTTTCAAAGTTCCTTAATCACAATCAAAATTTTAAGTTTTTTCAATAATCCTGCATATTATCGGACGTCCCTGACGATAAAACTTAGTGCGAGTTGTCTACGATGCCAAGTATATATTTTGGCGCTAATGCCCACAGAGTATCCCTTTCCTCACTGTGAGGCTCAAAAAATTTTTCCCCTTTTCTGAAAATGTCCTAATTAATTCCATCTACCATTAATCTCAGATTCAGAAATTCATTGCGCTCGTACTTGATGAGCGAAGTTGGTTCGAGAATCATAGTGCTGGCTTTTCCAACTGAGCCAAAAGTGTCTTCTGCTTCTTTTTGTGGCACTATTTGGTTTTGAGACACCGTTTAGTTGTTTTAGTTTTTTCTTATATTGCAGTTAAATAACACAGGATAACCATGAAGCACGTCGATTTTAATTGGACCACAGACCCAATTAAGGGCACTATCAAAATTATTGAAATGAACTACAGGTAACTATTCGGGAATGAAATTACCTCAACATGGCCTTACCGTAGGAAAATTGTAACAATATGTTTATGCATTATGACCATAAAACGGTTTTTGTATCATGTGATAAATATGAAAGATTAATTTCTGTCGCAATGAAAGTCTAGAGATTTTGCTTACTTATCTGCATTGAAATTTTTGTTTCATGATAACGGTGTTGCGCTGTGATTGGCTTGGCTTTAGAACTGCAATTAGAGCACGAAATCTCGTAGTTTTATATATATATATATAAAGTGGCACCCATACCTTCAGAGTCCAAAGAATGGCAGTACCATTTATAGCAATAATACATCATTGAACTTGAACTTCAACATATAAACACTTGTTAATTATATTGATACATACGCTATGTCATTAACTGCGCATGAATCATAAAATGCATGAGTTATCTTATATTGTGCATATCTTGGGAATATTTAAAGTAAGTTTCTCCAAGAAACATGGACTATTCATAAAAATTCATTACGTCATCATTTCTAAATGAAAGTTTCCCGGTGTACGTAAAGTATTCTGTTTTGCTTGCACGTTTTGTACATTCTGAAAAAACTATTCTTTTCTTGATGATTGAATATTTATCTACGCAAGAACTTGTATTTCAACTTTATTGATAAACTTTATCAGATCTATACATGCTGTGCAACGATAAGGACTAAGTGAAGGTAGTCATTCACCTTCACGAAAACTGTTCACCAGAAGTGGAAAGTACTACTGCTGGAACTATTGTGCACCTTGACGCAAGCAAATACTGTAGGCTAGCTTCTACGAGTATGTAGTGGTACCTCAGGGGTTCACCTGGTCTTTCGGAAGTCCCTATGCCTCATACCGATACTATAGTCCCAGATTTGAAAACTTCTGATTTTGGGAACGCGTAATTTATTTCTATGAAAGAAACGCTCATGAAAGTACATAAAGCTAATTTCTTGTCCAATGTTGGAGGGACAGTATTAAATTGATTTTTTTACGTTATGCTCTTTTTTATGTGTGTTCGTAGTAATGGGTCACACATTCTTGCAAAACTAGTGATGCAACTGAAATCCGAAGCATTTTTCATTGGAAAAACTGAATATTGTAATATCTTTTGGCTTATAAACTATAACGAACGTAACTGATGGAAAACTACAGACATTTGACATGATGCAGCTAGCATGAAAAAAAAGGGATTTAAAAAACATGGGATGCGGCGGAACTAATTTGATGAAAGTAGGGTATGATACATTAAAGCGATTTGTCTTAAACATGCAATTACATTTTCGTTCATCTGTTACCCAGTAAATTTACTGTTTATAAGTTAAGAAATGTGTACTTCAGTATCCAGTGTAACTCCGTATGAGTGAAATGTATGGGTGTATTTCTCTGCTGAAAAATTATCGAAGAGTTGTAAAAAGATTTGTTTTACTGGAGTGGGACCGTTCAGAGCCATATATTGTCACATTCTGTAAATCCATTGAAGAAAAAAATAGGGAATACTTCTGTTTTATTTTTATTGTCCTGTTCTCAGGTAAAGTTAGACTTCTCTTCAAGGAAATAAAAATTAAGTGCACCTAAATTAGAAACCTAATCGCATTTTTTTTTGGCAACAAAAATTAGAATACAAGTCTCCCGTTCATTTCACCTCCGAACAAGCATTAATGTCATAAAATAATATTGCTAAAAATAGTGCCTATCAATGAGGGCCAGCAAATTATTAGTAAATTTAATTGGTAACAAAAATGAGCTAATGTATTTTTTCTATCTTGAGCATGGGAAAATGTGGGATTAGAATAATTGTAAATAATTGCTACTGACTTATGAATTTAACTTTGTCCTGTGCATTAAAATAATTAATTCTAATCTTGAACATGGTCACCAGTTAATTCATTAAGATGCAAATTCCAAGAATGTTTTTTCAAAAAATTAAAATCCTTTAGAAATATGGAACGTAAAGGTAGTTTTCCTAAATGAAGTCTCACACTCAACTCCCCTAAAGGGCATTTAATTTCACAAAAAAACACAAAATAATAAAAATGAACTGGTGAGCATGCGAAGAGATCGTAAATTTCTAATCTCTCTTTCGAATTTTCTTCTAATCTTCTGCACTGCGTTACCTGGTCTCGCATGGCTTGCTTCACTACAACGTTCCTAAATATTCACATCACCTGAGTAAACGATCTCTGTCACGCCGAGTAGAAAGTAGAAGTGAGTATTGCTGCTGTTCGCCGAGAATGAAATCATTCAACGTGTTTGCCGCACTAATCATGTGAGTATTACAAGGATCACTTGTGAGTATTTGAAACAAAAAAATTATCCAAGGCGTTGGTTCCAAGGTGTGAGAGAGTCTAAGGAGCGATTGTCATCACATGTTAAGGCAAGTATTCGTGAGTATTCCGCGGTAAATGTTGCTATGCGGCTACGTACCTAGAGCAGCTATGCACTTTCTGGAAATGGGAAATAAATATGAGTTTCTGCTTGATCTTCTGTCTCCTGCTATGAATGGTGTTTTACGCAAATGGTGCACAGCAGCAGCAGTTCTGCCTCTGCTCACGCCTGCATGAGATTGGCCCTAAGGAAACTCTTAATAGTAAAAAATGAGGAAGAAATGCCCTACAAAACCTGCACATTTATTAAGCGTCAAAGAACTAAACTAGATGGAAGACTTTTAGAATTTCTATTATGAATGTGTCTTTTTTAGAAGATTTAGAATTATCGTTCTATGAAATTTACCTTGTCAATCCAAGTCCTGTGACATCGTGCAAGGTCACTCGATCGATAACGCAAATTACTAACAAGCGAATGAGAAATACCAATTTATATTGCAACTAAACTTCTGTTATTCTTTGGTCACTCAGATGCACTCTGTATCGTAAGAATCCTCAAAGTTTGAACCTTAAACAGACACTTCCCATGTTCCATAAAAGTCACAGGAATATCAGTTCCAGAAAATCTCCAGTGCAATAACATTTGCCGTACCAACAGCAGCGACAGTCTTGGTATGAAAATGACCCGAAGTGGTAAACATCCATTTACAAGTCAGAACAGACATGAAAATTGCGAGAAATAACGCTCATAATTTCCATACGAGCATTGATTCAAAAATTTTCATTAGGGATAGCAAGACGAATATCCTCTGAAAAGTAGTGGAAGATTTGCGAGGAATGATTTAAATTGTTTAGGTCCAAGTTCATTCTGTGTTAAAACTCTAAGGAAGCTGCTAACCATATATACTTTTTGTGTTCATTTACGCCTCGGAAAATATATCATCAACAAAACGCCCCTGCATAAGAAGCCAAATAAACTCATCAGACCAACAGATTCCCATCTATAACTATTTATGTATACACGTAACTAAACTCGAAAGTTAAAAAAGTTTTGCTTTGGCTTATTGATCGTGGATGACTTAGTAGTAAACAAGCTTTATAGTCCACGCATGGTTTTTAATATGTATGATCCTCGTACACGAATCTTTATTCTAACAGTCACATGGTATTGAGAATTTACCGCCTCCCTTTCAAGTGTTCAAGATATTTCAAGATATTTAGTCCAGCTTCCTTCTCCCAAGTCAGTGCTTCAGGCACTCAGATTGATATACTTAAAGTCTACGGTGTGATTAGCCTTATTTCGTTGTTAAGTTATTTTAGGTATTGCCATCGGAAAACAATGCTCTGACGATAGCAATGTTGGGAGCCCAAAATCAATTGATTCTGGAGCCTCTCACGATACTTTCCAATAGAAGACACAACTTTACGCGCAGTGGTGAAAGGATTTTTAGTTCATTTTATAAAAGGGAAATGGCATTTCGAGTAACTTAGGCGACAGTCCTTTGTTGCTCGCACGCTGCTTCCAATAGTTCGTGTGTTCAAAATATGTCTTGCTGTGGATTTTGTTTGTGATACGAAGTATAAAATTTGTCGGACATATTTTTCACGTGGCTCACACTAGACAGAGAAGCTAAATAGGATACAGCCCTAAATACTAAGACCTCAATTCTAAATTTTGTTGCGGGACGTACCTTTGCGCCAACCGTTGCTCTACATAGTTCTGAAGGTACTGCCACTCCGTGTGCAAGAAGTGGATTTTTATTGATTAGTTGGCATTTCATGTTCTCATGTCGGTTATTTGGAAATTAAATTTAGGGGGTTCTTCATTGATTGGAGAATAATTGCATAGTCGATGCGAAACTTCGATCTACTGTATAATAGTAATTATTTTTAGCCCTTACGTGAAATAAATTCGGCTTGTTGTGGGTGAAGTTCAATCTGATCTATTCTAATTCTCGACAGACACAGACATATAAATAATAATTTCCATGTGTATTAAGTTTATGTAGGAGTAAGAATAATTACGGTCCTTTCATGCTAGAGGTCTTTGTTAGGTATGCTTATATTTATATTTTCCATTCATGACGTTCAGCGGAAAAATCTTCCTAAATCATATGAACCACGACATTAAACATAAGAGATTACGATTTTTCAGCTCAGTTTTTATCTATTCAATTGTTCTTGCGCATAATCTCAATTCATCTGATTTATTTTCTACTTAGTGTTCCACTCCTAATAGTAAATTAATTTTCGAGCCAAGTCATGGTGAACTCCGCTACCATTTCAGGGGCTGTACTACGGAACAGAAGGAGAAGACTCGGAGACTCATTTCCCGATGGAGACCCAGGTGCTGACCCACATGGTCCTGACCGACGGGGCGGCCTGCGAGCTCATGTGAGGCAGGCTTAGCCCTAAGCCTAGAGAACCAAAGTAGCCTTGTACCATCATCAACCTGACATGAACCCAGGAATATTTCGCCTGAAGCAACTGAAGACCTGCGAACGTGTTGGCGAACTTGACTGTCTCAAAATGGATTCCCCAACAAAGAAAATACTAGAAAGCATACGATCGAGTTGGGAACATGAAGATGCGGAGGAAGCCTTAGCCAACTAAAACGAGACATGACCAAGTCGGTTGTGGCATCATTGTTAAGGTCGTGTCACCACGTAGTGCTGCAGCTGTATTCTGAACTATCCTAATGAACAATAAGTAATTAGGGAGGAGATTACCATCGGGATGAATGATCCTTTGCAACGACACACGCGTCTTTGGCACCAACCGACAAATAATCAGAAAGTTTAATGATTCAAAACACAACGGCAGTCGTAATGATCAATGTTGTAAGAAATGTGAGTTCGCTTCTTCTTAAAATTGACCACCAATCATCGCCGTATCTGAAAGGACTTATCAGGCAAGATGCGACTGTTGCTTGTGACGTTCAAGTCCTTTAGAAGTTTTCGGTATATCACAAATGTCGACCTCGAGCATCTCACTTCTTCCAATAGAGTTTGCAAAGGGTGCGTAAGTCGACAGTGAATGCATTTTGCAACTTTTTCTAAGTGCAGACAATTTCAAAACCAATATAATTGGAAAAAAATCAGTACTAAATGCATGATTTAATTTACTCTATCATTCAATAAAAAAGTGATGAATTCTCAATTTACTTGGGTGAGAGGTAAAAGATTATTATTAGTACCATTACCCGTTTTAACGCGTTCAACAACGCGCTATTTCATTGCTTGTATTTTCACACTTATATCGTTGGGACAAAAAATGGTACTCACCACGAAGTATTAAAGGCCATGAGCAAACTTTTAGCATATAACTCGGATCATGTTAAATATCAAGCACCTCTTTGTATGCACACTTATATTATTTATCGATCCATGTTCTCACCCATCGGCATATATATTTTTCTGAGACATGATGTTTATAACGAGCCGGACGTTTACACCCTCCAAGTTTTGTACGTAGATTTGGCTCACTCTATTTTATTCGAACATATCGAGCTGTGAAAATAACTTTAATCGTGCTTAAATTTGTTTGAATGAAGAGGTTTCTTCACAGTTATATCGCATCCTGCATTTCAGCTATTGCTCAGACTCCTGAAGCATGGCGAATTATGTGCAACGTTGAAGAAATGATGGACAGGAAAATTCACGGATGTCCTTACATGTAGTTAAAATTATCGAAATTACTGCTCATATGGAAATTAAATGTTCTTATTATTAATTATAATGCTGTCATCAATTTTTTGGGTCAATTAAAATCTAACTTGCGAATTGATCGAAAATTCGCAAGTTAAGTTTTTCATTTTGTAGTGCTATAAGTTCCAGTTTAATTGGCTCGAGATCGAATTAACGTACAGAATATGGATGATGTAAGAGTCATAGCCTTAAGCAATTTCCGTGCTGCTGCTATTTTTTCGCAAGCAGAGCAATTGAAAGTCACAAATTCAACAATAGTAATAACCACTACTGCATTTTATCGCCAAAGTTTAATACATATCACCCGTTGGAGTACGGAAAGCGGACGTTCCTAGTTACTAGAAGAATGCTGAGGGTCATAGTTATTAATTAACTATTAACTCTTAGTCTTTACCTCTCTCGGAACGGTCGCTAAAATCTGACCACCGTTTGAAAAGTTAATAGCAAAGTCTCGAATTCATATCCTATCCTTAGGGATGGGATTTTGTTAACAGATGATCAAAAAATTTGTGTTATTACGCTAGAATGTAACGTAACAACTTTTTTTATTGCATGTTTTTAAATTGGTTGTAATATTCAATTAAAGAAAGCTCCAACGTCCTCTTGATTTTCATCTATATGATTAGCGAACATTTAAATTCCCTACACTGTTGTCGTAGCAATTCATTCTTGAAAAAAAATTCTGACCATTTTAGTGCGTCCGAGCCATTCGAGAATCACATTCCTGCACAACAAGACTCATGCAATTTGAGATAATTTTTACGCATAAACGCTCAGGAAATTTTGTGGCAGCCGCAAGTGCAGCCACTTTTTATTGCCAAATGAATCACTTTTTCGGTATTGTTTGTTATTACGATGAGGACCTTTAGGATTTACGGTGGAACGAATTTTCGACCCTTAAGAAAGAAGACACGTTCATGAGTATGCTGTTATATACAAACTGACGCACTATATAAAAGTAGAGGTAAAAGGATTTAGTCATAAATGATCTCATAGAAGAAGACCAATTTCGAGTTGTTCGCGTGAACAACCCTTTTTAGGAAAAATAACCACCATGTTGGTGGTGTGGACTTGTGAAATCTTAAGAAGGTGCACAAGAAGCTTGCTTTAGTTGGTAGTCAACGCTACATCTGTAGATGCAAAAGCTGGCGGCCGTGACAGAGCTTTGTGCGTCGAGGTGTGAAGGGTTGTTCTCGTTCCTGAACTGTGGAGTTATTGTAATATTATTGCCATGTTGTATGATAGCAACCTGCCATGCCATATTTTTTGTAAGCAATTAGGATTATCATTTTGTTGCAGTCTCTTTGTGAGCTCTGCGCAGAATGATCCACGAAAGATTGTGCGTGACTACCCAAGTATTGGCTGGATCTAAACAAGGTTCCCAGAAAAGCTTTAACATGCGACCGGAATAAATGAGAGTGAGGCACAACATTTTCTGAGAATGCAACTTATTGAAAACAACGCTTGAACTTAATTTTTTTGTTTTACAGCCGAACAAAAGTTTGAGGCCACATGCATGCTTCAAAGAATGTAAAATCTCTGCGAAAATATGGACTCATTGCCATTTCCTGGAAGGTAGTCTCACTGTTGTGCCGTTCTGATAGCAAAGTAAAAAACTTTCCCTTTTTGGCCGTGGTTGTAGAATCTCTTGCACCCCGCTATTGATGGTGAAGGGATAAGTGGTAACCATAGACATGTGTAAGACAGTCATTTATAATCTCTTAAATGGTCCTGATGATTATGGAGCAAAAATCGCAAGAGGAAGACCCAAAAAAATTTCACCTCTACTGGACGGGAGGATTCACTCGACTGTCCGTCAAGACACTGGACGATCCTTGGCCCAACTTCAGGCCGTTGCTGGTGCCGACTGAAACTGAAACCGACGGCATCTGAAGCTGAAATACTTCGAAAGTATGAAAAATCTCCAAAGTCCTCTACTCCTCGATCCAACGCGGCTGACTTTTTCGATTTTGCAAGAGAGTACCAAACATGGGATATTGAGCAAGTGGAGGAAAACTGTATTCTCTAATGAGAAAAAAATAGTCTTAAAGGTTCTAGTGGTTTCCAAAATTACTGGCATTGCAATCAGACCCCACTTGAGATATATTTTCTATCCGCGATAATGGAGGGAGCACCATACTGGTCTGGGTCACGTCTTCTTGCAAAGGAACAACGAAGCTTCGGGAAGTGGGGGGCTCATCGACCCCTGGCAATGTTCAGACCTTGCAGAGAGCATCCATCTTGACTAGGCCCCCTCGTTTGTGTGGGAGCGTCTGGGTTTTTCAACAAGACAATGCAATGGTGTCCAATGCCTGCAAGATAAGGGACTTCCTTCAGGAGAATAACATTCTTTTTTGGACCACTCTGTTTTGTTGCCCTAATTTAAATCTAATTGAGAGCCTTTAAGAATCAATAGAAAGAGGAGTGTACTAAAATGCACAACAGTCCCGCACTGTAGGTGCCCTTTGTGCTGACGTCTTCACCACTTGGTGAAATGTTCCCATTCACCTCATAGGAACGCTTGCATCAGGTATGCCGCAACGAATTTTTGAATTGATTAGAAATAACAGTGAAGTTACTGATTACTGAATTCATATTCACGACTATGATTTCTGTTTTGGGGGCTTGCGGTTTCCTTTTGAAGGTGTTATCTTAAACTCTTGATCTGCGGTAAAATTACCTGTTTCAGTTGAAGTATTGTTTTTAATGAATTACGTGCTCAGAAATTGTTTTGTCTCACTCGCTTTTCTCCTCGCTTCATGTTGACGCTCTACTTAGGACCTTGTTAAGATCCAACCATGTAAAATACTCCTATTATTTACGCAATTTTCAAGTCGTCTTGAGCTTTTTATTGGGGACTGGGGTTTCTCGTAATACATTGATATACACATATTTTGATTCAAAGGTTTCATAAAAACTTATTATAGCAATTTCTATAAATTCTTTTCACATAATGACACTCATAGGAGAATTCTAGAATGAGCTCTTTTTGTGTAGCCTGCAGCGGCCATGAAGTAAGAAAGTTTCCATTTTGTTTACTGAACCTACGTTCTCATCAACAAAACCTTACTGATCATGAAAAACTCTGGTAACTGTAACTGGGGATACTTTTCAATTTTTTCAACCATATGAGATCAGCAGTATGTACTGAACCGTTTACTTCTGTTATCATCATTATTCTTAAAGATAATACATTTGATCCTATAATGCATCTATTTTAATATTAAGAGGTTAATTTCGCAGTCTATCTTGTGCGTTCACGCCATTGAAGGAACACTTCATATTCTCGTTTGCAACGTGAATAGCAAGAATTTTTCGTCTACCCAGCCTCGACGAGAAACTACCGTAAAAATAAAAATAATTTTCCCCAATGTTATAAATTAAAAAGACCAATCTATGTCGTTAACCGAACCTGCGGAGGTTATTTTGCACGGTTGATGGAGGCAAATATGCACATTTCACCTAGTGAGGTTTTTTATATCCTGCTTCCAAACCTCTCTAAGGTGCGGTTTTTTTACCGTGAATGACTACGACCGTTTCTCGATTCCCAGCACATGGGCTCGTGGATTTTTTGTGTACAAATTAAAGAGCTATGTATTTGTTTCTGTGGGCAGAAGAAGGGATGTTCATGGCCGTGGTGTGACCTTAACGAGTGCGTGACAGTACAGTAAATTACCGGTGCTCATGTAAGTAGAACTTTGTTATTCCATGGCAGGATGATATCAACTACTCGAGCAATATATTCAAAAAATACTTCACTTACTAAATATGGTGAAGTATTCTTCACCTGAAAAATACATTTCGAACAATACACCTGGTCACACAGAGCCGGCATGCGCCCCAGCTGCCCGTAAGTTCGCACAGGAATAGTGAGTGTTCACTGGTGTCAGCCGAATTTTTAGTCGATCCCACACCAGGGTGTTACAGGTAACTTGACCAAGTCTGTAGTTATGTGGCCGTTGTTCTGTACTTCGTGCATGTTGTGTGTCACCCGCCAGCGCCACTATTTGATGTTGTGCCAACCTTGAGGTTCTTAAAACAATGCGAAAGTCGCTAGAAATGCGTAATTGCCGTACAACTGTGGACAAACACGGGTGGAAGCTTTTTAAGGTTACGGAAAGATATATTTAAATCCAATGACCAGGATTTGGGTATTTATCCATGCGTTCGAGAAATTCGAGCATTTTAGCGTGTTTTCACGAACTCCTTACACGAGAGAAAGTCGAGTTGACACGCGTTGTAGCGTGTCTGCAAAACACTCGCAACCTTTGTAGGCTGTGCGTCGCGGTTAGTTAAAAGGGTTGAAAAAGTCAAAAATCCAAGCAGAAAACAGTCAAGTAATATTTCATGGAGCGGTGTGATCTTATTACTGGCAATTAGTTAACGTTGTATGAGGCACGTGGGAGTTTTTTACTCGTTAGTATGAGCAATGTATTATTTATGGTGAGTTCGCGTGTTCATTTGACAATATCCATTTGGACACTAATTTACACATGTTTTAGTATTAAGGTGTCTTCGTGTCCCTCCTAAAAACGAAGGATAGGCCCAACCCGTTTATATGTCAGGACGCACACAAGAAAAAATAATTCTCAATGGGGATACAAGGTTGGGAAAACTTGATTCAGCCTCGTGGCTAATATATACTCTGAATTGATAGGTTCCAGCTAATGTTTGAGGCGCTCATCGAACGAATATCAAGATATCTAAAAGTGTTGTAAAAAATTTCTAGCTCTTGTTAATATTTTTCTCACGTGCAGGATGCATCATCGTTAATGTTTGTTACGTGTTGGAGAGACAAGGAATTCTGAGATGATTACACTGCGCTGATGAGGGTCTGAAGTCCGATGGCGGAAATCCTTGTTTATAGCTGATTGAAACTGTATTCTAAGCCTCCACAGCAGTCGTTCGCTGGATGGTCCCTAAAAAGTAAAATGCATGACGTACTGCTGTATGAAAAAATTATTAACACATTTAAGATCAACGTATTGCTAGAGATTTCATCGTAAACTTTTGTTGAGAAGGTACATACAATGCCCTAAAATAATTTGCATTGCCAAGATGTCTCGCCTATTTTGATTGTAGAAATTTCTTCCTCAGTTTTCGAATGTTTGACAGATTTACAAGCTCCCAAATTCCAAGGGACTTCCACTCCCGAACTAAAGTTATCCGACGAGGGGCTAATGAACGATGTCTCTAAGTATGCAAAGTAACGAGCTGATATTTTGTGAACCTCATAGATTAGATTTCAAATTCTGTACCATGATTCTCGTTTCACTGTACGCCAATTTCTATGTGATGAAATTCGGATGAATGGAGCCCAAGTTTAACGTCACGTCAAAATAGGAACGCGATTCGGTCATTTAGGTAGTAGCCATTTCAGAGTTCGTTGAGGTACGTCTCTCAACGGTACATCTCATTCTTTCTTACATCTCTCAGTTGAAGGAATAAAACAAGTTGAATCTGCCGTCTGGTTAGTTCAAAACTTGAGTTGCAGCAAACTCGATGTTAGATGTTACCACGGTCTTTTGTATTGGGTAGGTGCCTCGCGTGTTGTGTAGTCTATGCAATGTAAATTTTATGAACGCTCTGTAGGTCGCATACAAGCCTGCTTCTGTCTCTGCCTGTTATTGATGGCTTCATCTTTGTCCAAGCACATTCCCATTGAGGGGAGGATGTTAAAGAAAACATGGTGAGCAACATGATATGTACAAACTTCATAACTTCCTTTCAAACTCTGCAGACACTTATCAATAATTTCCGATGAATATGGTGTAATCTACGGTAATAAAAGGTAATATACGACAAATTATAGGGAATTTTGCAGGGCACTTGAGTTGGGATATGTATAGTTATCATTATTTTTCTTTGGCTTTATTCAAGGCTTCTTCTAAGTCTAAATGCAAATATAGTTAGCACTACGGTGTCCATTCTGTAAAGGCAAAAAAGTTATGTTTTATTTGAAGTCGATTTGTTTCATTAGATTGTATAATACCGTATTCTAAATTGGTTCATGGGTAGTTTTCTGTTTTTTGAGAGAAAAATTTTATTTCTCTTCGATGGCTTAAATCCTATTTCCGAATTCACTGAGGCAGTTGGATAGTGAAATTATCCTAAGCTGTCGGTGACTCATTGACATGAGAGCTTAAAATTTTTAATAACTCAAACGATCTATGAAACCAACATCATACTGCATCTTAAAAGCGATATTAATCGAAAACATGGGAAAAGAGTAGACTTTGCAGTTCTAACGAATTCGAAGTGAAAATAATAATTTCAGCTTCAAAATGAAATTCATGCATTCGGAATTAGATCTGAACCTGATAACTGCGTGAAGCTGTACTTAGCCTTCGGCTCAAGCTAGCAGCGGCACATTCAAAATTTTCCTTGCTAGCCTTGAGACCCATGAAATCAAACCAAATTTTCATTTTTCTAAAATTCTATTATTGTATTAAATATTGTTCCGTAACCGATAATATTGTATGAAATGGAGGTCATTCATGATATTTTTAACGCTCGTAAATTGGTCTGGCTATAATTAGTGTTATGACGCCCTTTTAAAACACCTCCACAATATAGGAGTCCGCACAGCGTTTGTGCCATGACCACCTCTGAAGATTGCTCCAGTTCTCGCTGCCTAACCTAACACAAGGTTCTATAACCTCAACGTAGCGCTGTTTCTCTTCCTAGTTTTAAGTTAGAGTTAGAATTTTTATCTTTGTAGCTTTGTGATATGCTCAGAAATGTCTGACGGGTTAATTAGAAGATATCATTGATGAATGTTCACCTGAACGCAAGTGAATAAAATATGAATTATCTGAGAGGGGAAGCTTAAGATAACTTTCTTTCCGTGATCAATTGCAGAATTCAAGATTTATGGTAGCAAACTCTGAAGCTGTCTTTAGAATGAAGAATATCATTATTCCGAAGCGCAAAATAAGTTACAGTGTTAATTAGCTTATGTTTAATGTTAGGGAAGATTTGTAACTTTCTCCAAAGGCAGGAATATTTACATAATCTAAGTACATTTTTTCACCTTATTTTTATTGACTGATTTAAGTCAAGCTGTTAGATGAATGAGTTTTTAAAGTAGAAATTTTGATTACTAAGTATGCTTTGCAACAAACGATTGATTTTTGAAATGCTCATTTCCCAGAAGCTCGGTGTTGGTGGACCTATTGTTAAGAGTTAGAGTTTAAATTTACCTTCGTTCCATTCCTGAGGCCGGCTCTTGATCACGTGTGCACGTCTCTGCCCTGTTGTGAGCCCCTGCATCCCAGAAACTTCCCACTTATCTTCGCGAAATGATATATTCTGCTCTTTTTTGAATTATTTTGACGTAGAATTTCAGGTATCTCGCTCTAAAACTCAAATGAGTCTTGACAGTTTCCAAGTGAATCATTGCTTTCTGTAGCACAAAATTTATCGAGTCTAGGTAGGTTATGTTTGAATTTGTTAAATGCATTTTTACCATGCGGTTGTGGAACATTTTGAAGCAATTTCATTTGTATTTACCTATTTTATAGTAATTTTAGGTGGCTTCAAGCACCCAAACACATTTTGGGTTTGTATGCTTCGCACAATACAAGGTAAAAGCCCTAGATACAGAGTTTATATTATCTTTGAGCATTATACAGTAGGCCTTATAGCGGTAACAAAATACGCTTCGGTAAATAATGTATATCCTAATAAGAGACGCTGACGAAACTGGTGTTTCAATTATTCTCAGCCACCCATGTGCTATTTTTCACTGCCTTAACTAGTCATTGTAATAAACTCATTCTGAACGGAAGAAACTCAACCAATTCTGCAAATTATGAAGCCGTCTGTATTCGTGTATAGTCTCCACTGGTGTTCGTGACTTCTACAAAGTTTATGAATCACAAATACCGCTTAAACGCAGCTAAGGGAAAAACACAACGTAGCAACTACATATGAGTGTGGATCTCTGTAAATTAACCTGGTAGTCAAGGATCTATCAAAACTCCTACGCTTAGAATGTATTAAATTTCGATTTCACTTTCTTGCCTCGTAAGATAAATTCCGCTTTCGTCCTACGTCTCTGATTCATATAGGTAGAACTGAAGTCTTATGCCTTGGCGTTATGTACGATTATCAGTGAACGATTTGAAGCTCTTCACGTTCTTACGCCATTCAATCGTTGGTCCGTGGGTAGCTCAAAATTCAGAAAATCTCAACGTGAATTCATTGTGTGTCAATGATCAAATGAAAAGTGTATGTACCGTACGTCATTTCATCATGTGTTGGTGAGTGACTAAAAACTGTAAAAAATCGAAATCTGTACTCACTCAGCTCTACATTGCACAAAACTACTAGCAGGCAGCAATTTATGAAAACCTTCACATATTAATACAGATTTAATATGATTGTTCAGCAATCATTTTCACTTAAAATTCAACTACCGATCATTAGAAACGAATATTTGTGCACGAAATTCTCTCTTAAATAAGACATGTATCATCCGATTATTCGTAAGAACTGGAGCTATTAAGAAATGTTTTTCCAATTTGAGCCAAAAATCAGCGCCATATATGGTTAATATTAAAAATGGGATTAATTTTTTAACCGCCAGTGCAACAATGAGGCTGAGAGTCGACAGACAAGCACTCTACACGAACTCGAAACTTGGCACGGAAATGGCTTTGGTTGGCTGTGACTAATTGAAAATTTATGGCTTGTTATGTCGGTGTAGAGTCCCAAATTAAACACCATGTTAAAATCTGGTGGCTCCACATCGAGCTGTGGTTACCTAAGGTGTACGGAACTAGATTTCCGCTTTATTTTACAAAGGTACTTGTTTTTGTTATTAAACATAAGCGGCAAGATCATCTCTCAGTTAAAATTTTACACTTTAATTGTTCATGTAAGAACGTTATTGTATATCTGCAAGTTGTGCGTTAGTTTTGTAGTTTCATCTAATTTTTTTAGTTTGTGATTTGTTTATAAATTAACGGGAAATTTCTTTTTCATATATTTACCCGCCATGTTTTTTATTACGAAGTTTTCTACATGAGTGAATTGTTTCACGAATAATGTTGCGGTATTTTATTTTTCATTCTATCAATGGTGTGACATGAAACTGTCTTGGGACAAAGATTTTTTTCAGTAGACGATCATTTGAACCTATAGCGATATGCAAAATTCATACATTGGAATTCTTTAAAAGTTAATAGAAGTACTCTATAACGTTTAGTTTTACAGTATCCACAGAGTTAGATGCATCTAATTATTTAATGAGATGTCTTAACCACTGAGATAAGTTTATTCTAATGGTAAATTCATGATCTGGTTGGAAGAGCGTTTCTAATTAACTTCAATAAATTCAAATTAGCTTAGCCGTGTTTTCGTTTTTTAATTTTATAAAATATCGTTGAGCGGAGCCTGTTCCCTTCAATTTTGGTGGTGCCTGATGCAATACACGGTAACGAGTAAGTTAGCTAACATCACCTGTCATAAGCCGACCACATTCCGTTATGATATATGAAATTAAGAGATACCTAGCAACACCAGGATGTATAATTCCCTATAAAATAATATAAGTATGAAGAATTAGAATAGGACAATTCCCATGATCAAACTTGTCATTGTTCCTGCCCACGTGTGCCACATTACATAGCTGTCTCCATTTTGACGGTTGACTTTCGTACGTGTAGTATTTAAACACCTCGTGCCCTCTTTTGCATCGTAAGGTTCCAAAGAAAACCAATACTTCTTGTTCACCCTCAATCAAAAGGTATAAAAACCACGTGAGGTCTCTTCACCTAAATTTGTAGACCCCTCCATAGCTGCAAACATGTTGGCAAGTTAGCAAGGTATGCCGTTTGTGAGACATGATCTTCATGGTGAGTGAGTGGTATTGGATTATCCAGCAGCCTCGTGGAACAATGAAAGTTATTCAGAGTTTCAAGTGTCACGGGGAGGGATTTTTATGAGAAATGAATGTAAGTTTCGTAACACAGGACTGATATTTTGAGTTTTCCACCTATTATTTCAGGTGCTCTTTTTTATATTCATAACGGGATAGAAGACCACAATTTTAAGATATTGTTTCTTCATTTCCAATTTCTGAGAAAAGGTACGAAATTTTGAATCATAAATTAGAGAACCATTACACTGATGATGTTTTTCGATACAATTTTCTTTGAGAAATAGCTTAAAGTATTCTTGTATATTTCACAAATCGTGCAAAGTTCCCTGACAAGAAGTAATCTCAGCATGCCTGACCCATTTTCAGCTTCATAGAACCGCTTTTGATCGATTTGCTGACGCCACACGTTCAGTATTTTGAGAAGAGTTGGACAAAACTTGTAAATGCGTGTGTGATGTGGGGCTTAGTATGTTAGCAACGATCTTGGTGACGGGATGAAGTGCGTGACGTACATGTTAAACCCAAGGATTGGAAAAGGGGATGTACAAATTTTCGGTATCGACAGTTTAACGCAGTAAATATGCACGCGCGTTCAGTGAGTAAAGTAGAAGAGAACGGCTGGTCCTGTAGCTAACTATTATGTACGATACCCAAGTGAGATTATAGTGCATGCATATTGATTAAGATATTTGTTCTATACTTATTTTCGTTCTATATTTATGTTGGGAGAAATATAAAAGTGTTGGATATCCGTTAATTAGAGTCATATGACTGTCTCATGTTGTAATTAAAATACTTTTGGTGTTTTAAAAACACTGCATTATAGTTCACATTGTACACACAACGGCTAGTCAGTACTTGGATCAGCAAACAAGCACGACGCTGAAATAGACGTGTTTTCATATAAATTTTTCTATAATACTGAATGATTTAGTGCCACTTCATTTGTCGATATCATCACTGCATCGTTCACTATCAGTCCCTGGGGATAATTTATATTTTAAGCCATCATCAGAATCGCTATCAGTACCATCAATTTTGTTAGCATCGGCATTATAAAAGTCGTTTCTCATTTTTTATAAGCAGAAGCAATTTCGAGAAGCGTAAGACACTTTGAACGCCTGTTTAATTGTTTATTAGCCAGTTCATCAAATTTATAATCTAAATCTGAAACTCTGGATTAAAAGTTGTGCTTCTTTAAAGTACATTTCAATGACGTGCAAGTATAGTTTTATCTGAATGCGAGTTAATGCTATTCTCCGTTTGCTGTGGTCGATGAAACGAGCTCTACATCATGAGCACTTCATCTCAGTGTGTATTATGATACTTTCGTTAAAAAATTGTATTATACTATTATGAAATTTGTTCTTTCCATATTAATTCTATCATGTTCACAAATTGCAGTGTCCCATATTGAAATTGTCGTTTTCAGTCGCATGTATGTACATCAACAATCAGCCCGTGACTATCTAATCTCTGTCTAAGTTTTTAAGTTACGATCAAGACCCGGCAAAATTTATTGCTTTGGGCACGTTTCAGCGTGATAGTAACTTGTGCTAAAAAATTAACTGAGTGCTGTTATAATAATTCATCAGCCCAGTTGATGCCCGAAGATAATTTGATGAAATCCTAGAACTCAAGCCCTAGAACTTTCGTTCGTTTGAGCTCAAAAGATAGCTTGAAATTTCTCTTCTCCTCCGTACTCTCCCAAAATAAAAATGAAATAACAGCCCCCTCCTGTTTTCCGAGAACGCCTCATCGTGGTATCACAGCACGGTTTATTTTTAAAGTCACAATGAATTTAACACCAATAACTCGTACAGCGCAACTGACCCGTGAGCTTCACGAGCTCTATTCCTGGTTAATATGACTGGCGAAACGTAGTGCATTCCATGCTAATCATCTAGTCCTAAATACCGTAAAGGCTGGTTCAGTTAGCAGTCTATATCTCCTTCCAAAAATTTACAATTTGATATTTTCTAAAATGCATTTTAATTATCTGAAAGGATGTGTCGTTACAAAATTTATTTATGTGATTCATTTTATGTAATTTTTAAGTTAACTTTTTAATGTGCTTCGAGTGATGGATTACAGAGGGTGCTGAATTATTCACGAGCGAGATTCCGGTGAGCAATAATTAATTTATGCTTGAGAATAATGAATCTAGCTCATACTCTCAAGTTGTTTCGCAATCCTCATCTTAGCTCAAGAATTAACTTTATCTTTATGAAAGTGTTGTCAAAGATTTAATCGAACTAAACATTCAGCTTAATGCAATAGTTTTACGAAGGAACATTTAAATTATATTTTCATCACCGAGATGTATTGAAATAAAATAATATTATGGAATTGAATTCAATTAATTATTAGTGAAAAATTGGAGTAATAAATATAGAATTAAATCCAATTCTCAAATAGAATACTATTTATTTATGTAAGTCTATTTAAGCATTAAAGATTGGACGAACCTATACGTGGTAAAATGTGATTGTGTTGAATAAATTAGATGAAAATGGAGTCTTAGGTAAAGGAAGAAAATAATTACCAACCGGATTAATTGAAAAACACTCGTCACCTTTTCACGGGCTTGCGGTCAGCAAACTAACTACATAATGACCTCAACAAATTTTGCAGCACACCTCACTACGCATGCTGCAGCGGCAACTAATTCAGAAATGCAGTCATACGCTAGCAACGAAACTTTTATTTCTCATTTCTCAAGGAGCAGAACTTACCAAAGGCAAAAAAGTTTTACTCATATCGAATATCTTCCCGAGAAGAAAAATGCTTTTTATTTATGCGGTGAGAAGCGTGATGACCAGCATTGAATTTGGCCGCTAATGCAACGAGGCCAATGCTACACTCGACAGGTCCAGTGCGGGAAAAAATGTTTTCATTTTGCGAATTTCATTCCTTCAATGATGCTGTAATACACACGAACATGTACGAGAACGATTTACTAGTAGATTCATTTTACTTCATAGTTCTTTTTATTCTTTACCCTGGCCGATATGTGTTAATTGCAGCCGTCATGAGGATGCTTGACCCAAAAAAACCATTGCCATTGTTTAATCTTTGTCTAATAAGCTCTCCGTTCTGTCGATATATTACCTTTCGTCATTAAGTATCAACTTTTATCTTGTTTACCTCTTGTCATCACATTTACGTATGGCGAATAAGCGCCGACTTCTGCCGCAGTGGAAGGCATTATCTCAAATAGATTCTCCCTAATATTCAAGCTACAAGATGGAAAAATTTTCAACCAGCGAATGGAGTAGATGCGTGTTCATCACAAATGGCAGAATAAAACTTTTTTCAATCGTATTCATATTATTCTTTGAATTCTTAGTCTAAATTGACATTAAATTCCTCGGAACCAATATAATTTCTCGAATGAAATATGTATTTCTGTAGTAAATTTGACAAAATATCTCGTGTAACTAGGAAAAAATTAAAAGTTAAACCCAAATAGTTACCAAAATGTAAAATTTACAGGCAGGAGTTTCTTCCGAAGTCGTTTTGAGAATCGAACGTATGTTTTTAAGATATTTTGAATGACCGTGCTTTGTAAGGGTACCGCTTATTGGCTTGCAGCTTTTGGTGGCGCACGATACCTCTGTATATTAGCTGAGAATGTCATCGACGTCGTGATACCTGTCCGTATGTAACTGGAAGTAAATAAATGGGCAGAGTATATGCATTTAATTCGAGCGTTTTATTCCCATGGATACAAGCGTAAATATTTTTTTCAGTGCTTCGTATCGTTGAATTTTAAAATGCTCCATTCACCCGGACAATGAGTTCGCTTTGGAAAATTTTCTCACCATAACTGAACTGACTCTCACATTAGTTTTTGAGACGGCCATTTAATTACAAACAAACTAAATAAAAAGGTGCATCTGAGACTCATCCAACCATTTTTAAGTAGCAGCGATTTAAGGAAAACATGAAATTTGAATAAGCTCAAATGGGCATGTATGATTAGTACATGTACGACATCGCAAGTGAGAACAATGGGCAGTTTTCCAACAGAACGGCGATAGAGATTACTCACCCATTTTACAATGTTCATGACACACCCATTACTCACCCATTTTACAATGTTCATTGGTTTGAATTGATGCTATTGGGACGACTCGAAAGAGCTCTTACGTGCACATTTTGGAAGTTCCACCTGTTGTACGACTCGTGATTTGTTTGTCAAGTATACAAGCCTCCTAATTCTGCCCATAGGTATACGTGCCGAAATTTTCCAGTTGAACTTTTTCGCCACCCTGTCGATAATCAACTATCCAGCTACGCTGCCTGTGCTTTGTTGGCCAAAATTATACAAAGTTTTTCATAATTGTATGATAGATGCCCTGATAGTAAAAGTAAGACACTGTAAAAAAATTAGACTGGGCTGCTCTCAAGACTAAAGCGCCACGGAGTACCATGGCATCGCTCCCTGAGGATGGGTAGCACAGTCAGTTATGGAACAGTTTACACAGTGGACAGTGCTATTTAAATTTTCTTTCAGCCCTGACCACTTAATAGCCTCCATCAAGCAGCGTGAATAGCTATGAGCGTATGCCAGTATTTTTGTCTTGAAGTTTTACTAGCTTCCAAATGTTAAATGATACGGAGCAAGTTCCCTGAGGTTGCGTCGTGGAAAATATGAAGCTTTTACTTTTGAAAATGTCTTCAAGTTTAATTAAAGGCTATTTTACCGCTACAAGAAGAGGAATAACTAATTCAAACAATTTTAAAACAAGCTATGCAATTTAAAACCGCAAGTGATGTATTATTTAAAAATATTACAGACAGGAATTTCTTATACTATTACAATGGTCTGAAATTGGTCAAATAATTTCCAATCATACCTAACAAAAACCTGGAGTTTACATTTTTTTACTTATAAACATATGTAAGTTATAACGTTGGCTGCATGCTCTCGTACGCGCCTTAGGGAGAGCGGGAGAGCAGATAAAGAGCTTCACAAGCCAACTAACAAATATTTCAAGTTTCTTCCACTAGAGGAAATGTCAAACTTGGACCCCACACAAGTCTAAATATTAATTTTTATTTTCTGATGATGGTATGCCGTAGAAAGTTACTGTGCAGAACGTCAAGTTCAATTCTTGTCATTACACACTTTTTAAATTTCGCTAATTTAAAAAATATTCTTGTTCGTATCGTTATACGAAAATTTTCTCAATAATTTTTGAAGCTTGTGTCATTACAGCGTTTTTATTTAAATATTAATGTAACTCTTAAGAAGAGGCAAAATAGCATTCTTAAGAACTTTACTGCCAGGAATATCACAGTAAGAAAACATTTCATCCGTATACATTCATAAAAACGTTCAGAAACAAAATCTGTTACTTTCTCACTATCGAATACAGTGAATTGTAATTTTTTAATAAATTTTCCGTTGCAGACTTGCATCACAAGAAAGGGTAATTGTAAAGCTGCGATGCCCTTGCAACACCCGACCAAGACAGCTTTCCTTCGTTGACCTTAAATTCTACACTCA
Source organism: Orchestia grillus (assembly GCA_014899125.1). Lineage (NCBI taxonomy): Eukaryota > Metazoa > Arthropoda > Malacostraca > Amphipoda > Talitridae > Orchestia > Orchestia grillus. Next base: position 5,455 of record VOMN01073626.1, on the reverse strand, counting down.
GTGATGAGTTGTTCAGCAGACAGCAAGTTTCGCCCTCAGTAAGAGAACCCTTCTTTCTTCTTTTAAATAAGGCACGATGTTGTCCTGAAGCAGTCAGCCATTGTCGGGTAGAGTCGTCCTTTCATCCAGCCATTGTGTTCCTTGACTTCTTTACAGAGAGTCGGAAGTCTCAGTGATAGCTCTAATGCTTCTTTGAGATGCTGCTCCTTTTCAAAACGACTTGAAGTCGCAACTGTATGGTTCAAGCATATGTCATTTCCGGAGTAAGAAATTCATATTTAGGGTAAAATAAGAAATTCGCAAGCGTTGCAATTTTTTCGAATTGAAGCGCAATCATGACCTAGATACTTTTATGAATAAACTTGGCTAAAAATATTATGAATAACAAAAATATGTGAATGAATACCTGCTGATAATGAAAGGAACATGCCCAGCCAATTTCATACTTCTTCCACCAACACCTGTATCGTATTTTCAATCTCCTGTGAATAAATGAATTATGCAATGACACGGAAACGCGTTAACTGAAAAAAGTTAAGTGACTTTTTTTTAACTTCGGAAAGATTTCTCCTGATGTTGACAGTCTAAAACTTTCCATATTAATCCAAAAGTCAAATTCGCACATATTCTCTTCGTACACATATTTTGTTTTTAAATGTAAAAACTTAAGAAATCACGAAGGAATTCACCCGTAAATACTCGTAAAAATTATTCGTACATTAGTCATAACTTTTTAACATTTATTTAGTCACAAATGATAATTGACATATTTTCAGTGTCCCCACCGGACGCGTGCAACAGTATTACAGTCTGGCAGGATTATTTCTACGTCATCTTGAGTAGTTGAGCTAACTATTTGGACATATAAATAAACATGACGTAAAAAAACATTCATTTTTGTTAGAATTTCACCTGCATTTGTGTGATGTGAATTGAAAAATACTTCGACTTTAGATCTCTCTTGCAAGGGCTCGTCTGCTACAATACGCCCATTATGTCTACGAACAATGTCCCAAATAATCGTTGACCATTCACAAAATCGTAGTTTTTCAATCGCGATGTCGTCGTCTGTATCTTCGTTTTTATTGAGGAATATGGAACTACCGAATAATACAAAAATTTATCTTGGAATTAAAATACTCCTATCGTGTAATGAATCTCTAATATTCGTACTAAAAAAAAAGTTTTTAAGTCGATGCAACTCAAATTTCTCGAGAAATAGAAATTTCTCGGAATTTGGCCTAACTTCTTTATGAATCGAATTCAAGCACGACATTCTGTTTGCATATGCTTGTCTATTGTTCCTCATGGAAATCTTTCCATCGCAGCAAACACAAAGCCTTTGCACCTCAGTGAGAATAAACCCTTTGCACCTCAGCAAACATAAGCCCTTTGCTCCTCAGCAAACATGTACCCTTTGCACCTCAACAAACATAAGCCCTTTGCACCTCAGCAAACATGTACCCTTTGCACTTCAGCAAACATAAGCCCTTTGCACCTCAGCAAACATAAGCCCTTTGCACCTCAACAAACATAAGCCCTTTGCACCTCAGCAAACATAAGCCCTTTGCTCCTCAGCAAACATAAGCCATGTGCACCTCAACAAACATAAGCCCTTTGCTNCCCTTTGTACGTGTGCAGACAGGAAGTCCTTTGTACGTGTGCAGACAGGAAGCCCTTGCAGCTCCAGACGCAGAGGGCGCAGATGCCGCCATCACGCCGAGCGACAGGTGCCAGAGGCGCTGTCGCTGCCGGCATCAAAAGTTTGGACCCCTGTCGTGGCAGCTCACTTAGCTGTCGCTCGGATTCACAGCTGCATTATTCGGCAGCATCTCATTGAAGAATCATATTTTTCTTATTATCAACTGAGTTTCAGGGAAATTCGACAATTATTTGAAATCCATCCGGGAACATGTGAGAGTATCTCCACGATATTGACGTGTGCAGTGCGGTGACGTGTGTTAGTGATATGGATTTTGATTGGGAATTTTTGACCGACACACTGGTGACCACAGTGAAAAACGAGCTCTAGCTGCCTCTTGAATTATTGCCATAGTCAATACCGATCGATCTAGATCAAATAAACTGTCTTTCTGATTGGTAAGCTATTGTCTTGACACAGATATATTGAAAAATCAAAGAAATCAGAAACTACACATACGTTTTTCCGATAACTTCAAATACAGGATTAAGTTCGCTCTGAGAAAAATTATGTTTTTCTAAATTTACGTCTCAACCTCGTGAAATATGTTACTGAAAGTCGTTCTGTATGACCGACGTACATATACTTGATTTTTTCATTTCACGTAATGGAGCACTGCTGGTGTAGCATACTCATGAAAAAATATACTATTATGCCGCATATCTACTGCATCAAACGAATAGGCATTTTGTAACCGAAGTGTTAAGTAAAATTGAAGGGATGTTCAAATTTGTTCGTCACATTCGTCCGGAAGGGCTGAGGGCATCTTTTAACTTCAAGATTTGTAAAGTATTTTCGTCTAAACGAAGTGGCATGGAGCACTTGCACTGTAAACGGTTCTTGAAATATATCTATAGGCCAGTAGGAAATTACTATTCCTTCAATATAAACCGAAAGTTTACCGAAACTTGCATCTAACTTTATTGCTGTTAATACTTCTTACAATTGAACAAATTTAGACGATATTGATTTTAAAATGTTGCACGAGTTCTATTTGGGAATAAATATTTTCAGGACTTGAAACTCTTATTAACAAAATTTGAATCAAACTCTGCGGTGTCCTCTAATGAGCGTAATGAATAACTATTTTTAAAGTTAAATGTATTAAATTAATAATAACATTCAAACTCGAATGTATAATCGATGTTTAAACATACTTAAAAATTATTAGATAGTTTCTACTTTAATTGCTTGTAAATTGAGTGCTCAGAGAAGAAATTCTCAAATTTTCCAGACTCGGTGTTGTTTTGAAGCGTTTTGAGTAAAGTACCTACGTAATAAAAACAGTCTTTTAAAAGCAACTTGGCAATAAATGGACTATTGACAATTTTTAAGAGCACTTTCTGGGCATTTTGAAACTCCATTTTTAGTATTCCACTGAGACTTGCTGCACATAAAGCGCTGCTTCTCCTGCCTTTTGAGAAATTAGCTAAAAAGTTTTGGTCGTGTGCAGCGCTCGAGAAAATCAAGAATTCCTAAACTTGACAGAGTCTGAAGTGGAAAGTTATTGTTTCCTCTGGCGTGTTGCCGTAAATTTTCCTAGAAAATGGTTTCCTCCTCACGTCGCCCGTAATCGGCCAAAAGGGGCCCGTAAACACGGCGGGCCGCTGGCTGATGAAATTGCATCGTCTTATGCACTATTAAATCCCTCAAGCACGGCAGCCATGGTAATGAGATTATTTTGACTTGTTAGGGCATTGAAATATCCATTTTTGCGAACAGTTTGCTCGCGCACTCATGTATGGTACACTGTATGTACTGTGAACTTACATCAGCTTTTCATTATCTCACGGCCACTACAATGTCTTGAAATGTTATACGTGTAGCGTAAGTTACGAGAAGTATACGTGCAGCATACGTTACGAGCAGTGTACGTGTATCATAAGTTATGAGAAGTAGGCGTGTATCACAAGTTATGAGAAGTAGGCATGTATCATAAGTCATGAGAAGTATACGGGCAGCATAAGTTATGAGAAGTAGACGTATAGTATACGTTATGAGAAACAAACGTGCACAATACGTGATGAGAAGTGTACTGTACGTGTGACATACGTTACGAGAATTAATTCGGAAATTAATTATTCCTGTGATGCACTTAACGCACGCAGAAACTGTGCATTGCGGATCTAGTGTTGGCTAATGTTATTTGTTTCTACTCGAGGGGGTTCTGGTGCCGCTTTCCGCTCACGAGTGGGAAGTAAAGGTTCGATTCCTGACTGGGGCAGCGGATTTTCACGAAGCCTCGGAGTGCTGCCCTTGGAAAAGGAAGCTCAAACCTTACATTCCTCATACTACTCACGTGTCAGCAGTTATGCTGGATTGAAAATCCAATAATGTAGATGCTGTACTGTATTTCAACTGTGTTGGTATTAAAGGAATGAATAAAGCTTCTTGTGGGTTTTGGTGGTGAGAGAGCAGATACGTGGGAATAATTTTGCATATTCACTTGGAGAATGCAATCGTTCTACGAGCTGTACGGGGTGAGTTTTGAGTCCCTGACGGAAATATTAAAATGACGAAGGCAAATAATCAAAGTCTAAAATTCGCACTCCGTTGTTGTAGCTCATTTAGAGGGGAGTAGAATACGGCCGTCCTTTTGCTCGTTCCTGACAACAAATTTCTCTTTTTATATTACGAAGCAATTTGCAAATGAATCTGAAAACTATTTTTACGAGAATTCATTGTGGTGTTCAGTTTCTAGTTAAATTTGTGCATGTTTACGACTTGGTGAAGCCGAGAGCTCGAGGTTCAACCTCAACGTCAAAACAGAAGAACGGGAATACTCTCGTTCCGCACGGAACTGCCTATTGCAATAGTTCTAGTCGTAGTTGCCTGTCATGAGCTCCTGTATGCGGCGTCCATATGCAGTAAGCTCTGACATTTCAGATGGATATTTTGTGAGGTACACGGGCATGAAATCGTCCCACGCGGAGCACCATTCCCACTCTGACGTTGCATCTCATACGCCTGCGAGGGTAGAACTTCTGGGGGAAACATTTTCCGCTCCAGAGTGGGGAGTCGTCTTGCTTGATCCTTCCATCTTTCAGGGTAAGTTTTTTAAAGACAAGGTTTTTGAAATCCACAAACTGGTGAGCGACTATCATGTCTCGAATATTAGTTGGCATAGTCAAATGGGACCCAGAAGGACGTTCTAAAGTCATTTCAGGAACACGAGGTGAGTCCCTGTGTCCCTGGTGAGTTGGCAATTGTCGAGGATGGAACTGTCGGTGCGAAGTGAACAAGGCGCAAGGAGATCGAGAATCGATCAAATTTACTTCTGTTCTAAAGGGAGAAACGACATGCTTTTCTGGTCGTTTTGTAACTAGTGGATCGCTTTCTCTGAATTGAGAACCTGCAGAGACAAAGTGATAGGATAAATTTTCCACGGTATTTACGAGAGAGTTCATTGCAGCTTGCAGCATGTTCATTTTAACTGAAAAATTAAGAAGCGTGTCTATTTCACAACTTCCGAAAGACGTAAATTTATTTCCATTAACTGCGTCAGTGTGAAAAGAAGATGTAGATTTTGGATCATGTTGGATATGAGGCGAGCTCGGATTTTCTAAATCTTCAGGAGCGGAACTTCTCAATGATCGAAGACTGGGACACTCCCTAACTTTATCAGCAACGACTTCTCGTTGGTTGCAACGAAGGTTCAAGGGCGGATTTGATCTTCTCACGCTCGGGGGACCGGATCTAAGCGACGTGTTACCTAACGCCTTTCCTTCGGGGGGCAGATTTTTTGAAGCTCTT
>VOMN01073617.1:0-12792 GCA_014899125.1 Orchestia grillus | reverse complement strand
GAGAATTCGTTTTCCGACGAACAAACCAATTTCTAATTAGATTTTTTTTGTATTAGAAACTGCGCAAAAAGCTCAGAAATACGTTTACGTCTGTTGTAAGAGCGGTATATCTGCGGAATTGTTAAAATTTCAAGTCGCGCATACAGGCCACATCTTGGTCGTGCATTCTGTACTTGTTAACGGCCTCTAGACGGGTTTTAAATTGCGTTCGCCATCGTACGGCGACCCATCTCATTACGTAGTCAATTCATCTCTTTGGGTGCAGTGACTGACTTTGTACATTTCTTATGTATAGAAATACTACAAAGAACGCAAGGGAGATGTTTTTTGTTATCCAAAAGTGTCATGTTTCAAGCGTAGCGAGATGCCTGCGCATGCTCATTTTCTCCCAAGTTTTGTAAAAATTCTAACCGTGCTTTTTTGCTTGGTGCAACATGTTGAACGTCGTTTCTCATTCAGTTAGGCATGATAATTATTATGGGCAATTTTATTTTTTCTTCTACTTATGTTTTCAGAATAGGAAGTTTAAGGTTTGATAAATAATCGCGGTAAACCTTCCGATGGGTTTCATGTGTTTTATTCCTGCGCCAACTTTATGTTGAAGACGTCCTATCATCGATGTTGATCTGTGACCGTGTGCAAGGTGTAGTTTAATCCAGTGAAGAGAATTATTTGTGTGCGAATTGAACTGTTGCGTGTGAGCGAAAATCTGTTCTCTTCTTATTATTCTAGAAAATAGGCCTGCTACTTACTGTATGCCTGCAATTTATCTGTGCCGTGAAATTATTGATCGAAAACATTGATAAAATTGTTGATCGAAAATTTGCTCCTGATGCAGGCATTTCTCAAAATAGTATAATTTTTTGCTGAATATTTACACCGAATGTTTTTTCTGACACATTGTAAAACCTCACCGTAAATATGAGGCATGTAATTTCTTAAAGTGAGAGGCAGTGCAGAAGCTTGTAATCTTGCGCTATGCCCTCGGGCAGCCCGGACCAGTGCGATGGCTCGGCCGGGCCGGAGACCGACTGCAAAACGCTACAGGACGGCATGAACTGCGGTGGCATTTTGGGGCGTGAAGAGACCTATAGTGTCCAGGACATGGTCGCTCCCGACCTGAGCTTGCATTGCTCGCAAGTCTCAAATGGAGTCCGGAAGTGTGATGATCGTCATCTTATAGCGACTGATTTGTGCGACTTGAGCTACACCGACCGTAACGAAGATGACGGGTCCGTAACTCCAACCCTCACTCTTCATTGTCCCCAGTCTTTGGATGGTGTGAAGGGAGTGACGGTCAGCCAGGATGGTAACAGTGGGTCTGTAACCCCAACCTTAAGCCTCCACTGCTCGTATGGGTCTGTGGGGTCTCTGGACAGCGGCCACAGCAGCGAGGTTGGCATAGGACAGTCCGCCTCCACTCCAGAGAGATGCACCCCTCCACCTTCCATCCGACACTCCCCCTCTCGACAGGGAACAATTATTGCGTCTTCTGCTGAAGATCGATCAAGCGCTTCACTGCTTGGCACTCCACCCATCCCTGAAAACAATATTAACGGATCTCCACCCAACTTCTGCGAGGGTTCTTTTGCGAACACAGTTCCGGCGGCTGCTGAAGTCGCTGCCGAGAGTACGCCAGTTCCCAACGAAGCTTCGTCTGACGAAGAGGGAGGCCCTGCATACGATCAAGGGGATGTGCTGAGGAGAAGTTTGTCTCGTGACTCTGGCCGACCTGTCACCGTGACTCGATCAGATTCGATGGGTTCTAACGCGTCGCGGAAAAGTGATACGTCGACTGTTTCTGCCATGTCGGCAGTGTCTGCCGTTTCTTCCTACTCTACTGCCACGGATTTTTCAAACTTGTCGAGCTTATCGCGAGGATCTGGGTCGAGCTTTGCATCAACTTTGTCGCGCAAGTCTGGTTTGTCTTCATTAACGGCTTCATCAAGGGGCTCTAATATGTCTGGCGTGTCTCATCTCTCCGATATCTCGGGCCTGTCCACAAGCTCCGGCAGCTCCAGCGGCACCATCAGGCCACGCAAGACTAAAGAGGAACTCGACGCCTCCATCGAACAGCTCGAGTCTCTTTGGTCGACCGAGGATGATTGGATCATGATTTTTGATAAGCTCATCAACAATTCATTAAGTTCTCGGCCTAGACGGCACACCCACGCCACATCGACCCACTTCGCCCCTTACCGCAGTCCCTACAGAAACTCAATGAGGGTCGCAAATTCAAGGAGCGTCAGTCTTCAATCTTCTCCATGCCACTTCCCTCATCGCGACCAATCAGGTCAGTCTTTATTTTCCTCTTTTTTCCTGAGGCTTTTGTCCCTCAGCTTCCTCATGCGTGGGGTTAGAGGATGACGAGATTATCTTATTTTAGCCTAATTTTCAACGTGATTATTATCATTTTTTATTGTTATTTTTTAGTGTTAATCCTACTGTTCCTCTCATTCCAAAATTCCTAGGTCACAATGATGGTTCATTATTCGAGCGACTATTTTAAATTGTTGCTGTGGTGCGCATCAAAAGAAGTACTCGATCAATACATCATACATTCAGTATGGGCGCTTGAGCTCCAGCTACTACTGCTCTGAAACTTGAGGTGTTCGTATGTTAATGCCTCTGACTTTTTTAGATTCACCGAGTGGATTTTTTGCAATCTGAACATTTTTTATTTACTTCAATGTAGAATTTTACCGCTGGAAATGTATTTTTTCTTGTTGAGATTACCTTGAAATTAGTTTTTTTCTTGCTTTCTTCGTTGATCCACTCCCCTGCGACACGTTCGTGCTAAAGTCACACTCGTACTAGGCGCAAAAAGGATGTGTAGATCTTGCTCGTTCGCACTTTTTATCTTGCATGCCTTAAATTCTTTGTCATTTTAATGGCCTCATTTTTTAAAGAAGTGAATGATCTTGTCTCAAGTTTTCGAAAAGAATTAAAACTTGATTTTGAAGTGATATAATAACACTAATTTTGAATTTTAACACTTTAAGTGCGATTCTCCACACAGGTAAAATTTNATCGCGTGACCACGGGTGGCGCACGTCGCGCTTAAAGTGTTAAACACGAGTCAATTAAATTTTTGTATAATTCTCTATCAGCAGTACATAGGTGTGAGATTTGTTATCTATTAATTTTTTAACCGATCTATGCATAGCGTACACTTAACGCTCATTTGGTGGTAACAATACGCGGTTAGAACAACGTTTACCGAAGGTAATGGCAATAGATCTTTCATTGATTATGAAGGGCTTCTACATTTTTCTGCTGAAATAACATGCATGAAATCCAAAAGTGACGTAGAACTAATTTATTCCGTAATTTCAAATTTTAGTATCTCATGATGACTTTTACCCGATCGATTTATGAAATTGTATTATTTCAACTACTGGAGAATATTTTTCTATCAAATGTTACAACTGGTGCAAATGACCTAACGAGTTTTAAAAATTAGGAAGATTTATCGAGGAATTAACTTGATACATTTGTGGGTTACACAAGACTCGCGTTTTCAATGTCGAGCATTTAATTCGTGCTGCTATCTCTGTATGATGATGGTTCAGTTCAAATTCATACAACTTGATCACTCGGGAATTTGTTAAATATGAGATTTTTTGGTAACTTAACTATTTAAAGCGTAAATTATTTTGATGTAAAACAAAATTGTCAGCAAAACATTATTCAGGTTGTACAAAATATTTGACTCCATTTCCATTGACAAATTAAGCGTACCTTTATACATCAATTGAGAGAATGAAAAAAGATTTTCCTATGCCGTTCAAGAACGTCGCTGAGACTCGGTCATTTGACTGCCTTGACGCCTTCAGGAATCACAATTTAAAGTCCTTGTCATGACTGCTTCTGTTGAAAGTTGTTGAATTTTTTCGTAACGAAGTTTCTTCTCGGCGTTAGATGTGCAATGGCTAAAGTTGTTTTAAATAATTGGCAGGGGTTTGTGATGAGTTAATATGGAATGCTTTTCTCTTTGCTTGTAATCGATTTACGAATGTATCTTTTTATTAGTTGTGTAGCATATATTTTGCCGGTATATATATCGAGCATTGAAATTTTCTCCCCGATGCCATGAGTGCTATTAAAACTCGTAAGGATAACGTCAACCTAGCTAAAGCGAGCAGTTACCGACTGCTCTGGCTAAATCACTTGATCGACCCCATATCACCTTTATTTCTTGACAACAGCTGTCGTTTCTATATTGGTTGCCCGAGATAAGAAGTCTCTAGTGTCTTGTGGAGATTGTTCGTAGCGCGTAGCCATAAAATGTCTGATTTGGTGCAGTATCGAGATCATTCCGTTCCCCTGCTTGAGATCAAACGTGGAGGTCGATGTCTTAATAGTATCTAGATCGGTAGGCCCTTGTATGGAGAAATACTCGGTTCTCTCTGTGTCTAATGTATCTATTTAGTTGCATTTGTCTTTGCGTAATTAATTGAATTTTTATGTCTCGTGCATTGGCGGTTAAACAATTCCGTATATAGACTGTTTCATTTTATTTGTTTTTTTTTTCCGGTGTCGAATTGTTTGTCTAATTGTCTTTTCGTTCCGGACGCGCGTCACGTCGTTGAAAACTTGAATTTTCTCGGTAACGTTTTTCTGTACAAATAATTGTTTGTATTCGAAGAACCAAGGGTCTTAGTTCATTTCATTTGGTGGACACTTTCCTCTACCTTCATTCTACTGCGTCCGTCCCAGGAGAAACCTATCTCCCTCATATGCAGCCATATAATTATGAGATTCGGCGCGAACCACGAATTTTCCATGTCCAAAGTAGCTAAATAAAGTCGTGCACGTTTCTTCATCTTCTTTGAAACTATACGACTCCGTGGCAGGGTTTTGTTGCTGAATGTTGTTCGTGTTAAAACCGTTTGTTGGCGATTTGTGAGGGGTTTCTCACTTCTACACCCAGGGAAACACTTGTACATGTAGGCCTTCGAAACTTGTATCTTCCATGCCCATTTATCTTCTCTAAATTTTCAAACTTTTTCACTGTCTCTTCTTCATCTTTTTACCTTCTTAATTTGCTGTTTCTATGCCCAGGGAATCCGACGTGGAATCACACCTGTGCATAGCCTGCGTGTTCTCTATGATCCGTATTAGATGGTTCCATGTTCCCTTCCCTTTCTTTGTATCACATGCCGTGTGGATTTGGAGCTTTAAACTAACGAATAATCTAATCTAATCTTATACCTACATACATGCGGTCGTGTGCCCTCATGAGCTATGCTTCTGGTGCAATTCATTTCAATTTTACTCACTTCTCTTTTAGCGAAAAATATGCATATGTCTGTGTATCTCTGCTCAATTGTGAGTTAGTTCATTGCTTCATTTTTCCCAAGGCAAGCTGTGGTTCACTGCCGTCTTTGGTTATCATGTGCTCTACGGAAAATTTTCGGGATTAACCGACAGAAGTTGGAAGTTCACCTTCTCCTGATAATGCTGTTGGCTATGGTCTCATTTATTGAAGGCATGTCCTCCGGTCCTTTTGAGATCGGTCCGCTGATAGAGCAGTTGTTACTTACGCGCGCTTGACGTGCACCGAAAATATGCTTCGATTTAGGAAGTTGGAAGAAAGCGAACGAAAGGGACCATTATTACTAGACGAATTCATTGTAAATGCTGTTAACACGTTGAGCTTGTTGCAATTCTAGCTCTATGATAGCTGCTTATGTACTGTAAAACTTGGATCTTGTTCTTCTGGGTCGATGGAAAATTTTGCGAGTGGTGAGGGTGGAGGTGTGAGGGAAGGGAGTGAGAGTGTGAGAGGGGTAGGAGCGAGTGGGTGAATCAAGAGAAAATAGAGAAAAACTCTAAAAAAGGTCCTCTATTTCAAAGACGAGGTATCATTGGGCTCTCTGCCTGTATTGAGTCATGCTATTCTAATGAATTAATACTTGCAGTTGCACTTTTTGATTCATAACGTTTTAAAATTCTGTGAAAAAATCTGAACGTCTTTGAATACATTTGTCAAATTATGTACATCCTACGGAATGTTTAGTTTATCTTTTATATACCCTGCATGATTATAATGATGATCATCGTTTGTGTGATGCTTAGTCAAATGCTTCACTTGTCAAATGTAAACAGTAACTGGAGTTCGGTCTGTCTGGTGCATAATTTTTAATTTTTATGTGAAGCTTGCTCGTTCTCTAGAGCCGGCCAGTAACTGGGGCATTCCGTGAGATGTGGCAGCCGCTCCGAAGGTACTGGGATCTAATGTGAGACCGTAGTAATGTTCTTCACATTTGTTGAACATATTCCTTGTCACTAGGAATTTAATCCTTTGGACTAATTTTTACATTTGAAACTTGGGGTAACGTTTGTTTGGTGGATTCTGACTTGATAGCATCTGTTATAACCCTTATTAATTCATAAACATACGTAAGTTGTAATCCAACGCCTTACTTAATCCGCAACTGACTCGCTTCAGCGCCGTATATGCTGAAATTTTTAATCCATTTCAAGTGGGAGAGTACTTAACTGATTCTAAAAATTTTGAAACCGTCCGTATAGAGTCGAGTCTCAACCGCTATTAGTGATGTGTGGGTTTATACTGGCGACCCCCAGGGGGGCATTGTTAGGTAAGTTCTGCAATAAATATGCTTTCGGGACTTTTTTCTTTCGTGTATACTTGGTTTCTTTCGTGTATACTTGGTTCCTTTGGTGTATACTTGGTTTCTTTGGTGTATACTTGGTTTCTTTCAATCTTCATACCTTCACTATCTGCACTTTATTTTTTCTTCATCTTCAACCTTAGCCCGCAGTTCTTGTGCGCAGGGAACTTTGTGTGAGAACACACCAGTGCGTTGATTCTAGGCTCCCTCGTCTTTCCTAACCGGTCCCTTCTTTTCGTTCTCTTGAGATCGCATTTGATGTGGTAGCCTTAGACTAATTAACTTATAATTACAACAACAATAATTGTTTATATATGGTAGGTGCAGCTTGAGCGTGTTAGAAATATGTATATTACATAGGAACCGATTCGGTTTTTGAAGATTCCATGTACAAGTCTACACCTTGGAATGAATAACATTCAATTGCAGGATCGAAAGGTTTAAGAATAACATTTAATTGCAGGATCGAAAGGTTTAAGAATAACATTCAATTGCAGGATCGAAAGGTTTAATTGGAACGATTTTTTCAGAAGAGAATAAACGTTGAGATGCCGTGACCTACTTGCATGTGCCAGCGATAGGAGGACGGCCGCACTGCTGCCTGGTGGCAGATACGGGGCTGCTGGCCCCCGCTATCTCCCCGTGGGGTTTGATTACTGTAGGGGATTTGAACGTGCTCAGGAGGGGGAAGTAGGGGTTATCTCGGGAACCATGTGTTCTTTTCCACTATAGTTTATATGGCGGGATTCTCGAAGATTCTTAGCAATGTGTGTGTGTGTGTGTGTTGTGATCGCGCGTGGGGAAGAAGTCTGTCTTCATTTGATTATTACCTTTTAAATGTTGTCATAATTATACACGCCAATTTGTTGAATGTACGTATGCAGTGTTCTGCTCTAAGTTGCTCATGAATGGCAATAATTTTCAAGCTTCAAAACGCGAGTAGCCCCAATTTATGTATAAACTAAATCACCCGCTCCAATTATTACATAGGCTATTTCTTATCAACGCGGTTAAATGAGCAATATTTTAATCGATGTAATTTTTTTTGCTATAGGACTACCCATTTTTTCACATGGTTTAACATGGCTTGGTAATTGTACTGTTCAGTGCAATTCTTCTGTTGTGGGGAAATTAGTGTTCAGAACATTAATAATGTCCAAGTGAAATCGAATATTCCTATATTTCCACAGCAGTAACCAACTACCAGTAAATAACCACTCTACATTCGTGCCCCTTATTGACCGCTAAATCGGTTCCTGCAAGCAACCGCTCTACAGTCGTCTGCGCGTAGAGCGGTATTAACAGTTGAGTGAGCATCAAATAGCATGGGAAATATTTGTCAGAGTGAGCTAATGCAGCGCATTATAAAATATTGAAAAAGATAAAGTAATAAGATACAGCGGTTGTTGGTAGGAGGCGACGGTATTTCTACTTGACTGACGAGTTGAATTTTAACATGCTAAGTTTTTAGGTCCAACGGTGATTGATGTACATAGTGCAAAATGAGCATTGGTGTGACTATAACAGGTATACATCTACGTTCATTGAAGTAGATCATTTTTACTATGAGTGGTCTGAGAATATTCTCTGGCTCTATGCCGTAGAATCAACATCTCCCTGATCTAGATTAAATGTGCAATGACTTCATTATTTTTGTCGTGCGGGTCCCATGCGTAATTTGAATGCATCACTCTGATGAGACACGCCCCTCTTGTTGCGGGCAAAATATTGTAATTTTCAGGTACCATAATGATATTCGATGTTGACCAAGAGAACCTTCCATCCATCAGTATACATGTTTCTTTATAGACATATAATTATAAGGTGTGTAAGCTTGAAGGTCGCTTAATTGCATTGTGCCCCCGGGCTAGCCAGCCTTGTTCCCTTGTGCACCTCATTCTTGTTGACCATGTGCTGCGGTTCTCTAGTGTCCATCATCCTGGGGTTGGTTTGTTTCGCTAGGCCCTCGCGATGCAGTCTCGTCTGGCATGGTCGTCTGAGGCACTCAGCTGTGCAAACTGAGAGCGTCGTATTGTTGTTCTGCGTGGGCTGTGGTGGTGTTGCTGGGGCACTGAGCGCATTCGTTTTGTAATGGTGGAGTGTTGCTGGGGCACTGAGCGCATTCGTTTTGTAATGGTGGTGGTGTTGCTGGGGCAATGAGCGCATTCATTTTGTAATGGTGGTGGTGTTGCAATACAACATATCAATGATATGCAACAAAGTGCAACAATATGCAATGCAAGGGTTGATATCAACACAACCCATCAATAATATGCAACAACATGCAATGCATGGGTTGGCATGAACACAACTTATCTCCGATACCGTGTGTGTTGTGTGCAGCCATCGTAACGGTTTCAAGGGATCCATCTGACGGAGTGTCGCGACCGCGTGCCAGGGCGAAGACGATGTGGGCAACCAGCAATGATCGCCTCATCTTGTGTGGGGCTAGCCTTACACCTAGGAAGTCTTTACGGGTTTTTTATTCCAGGTCACGCTTGTGTGCCGCCTTTTTAGGCATATTGTGTTGAACCTCCTATGCTCAAAGGAAGCTGGGTTTTGAACCCGGGACTTCCTGACCAGGAGACCAGCACGCCATCTCTTGCGCTACGGAGCCCCTCAGGAGCAGCATTTCCCGCACGTGCTCGCCCGTGTGAGCCGATCACAGCTTCGCCTGCCATGACCTTGTGGGGCTGTGGTGCTGTGAAGGGGGCGCTTAATGAAAAGAGGTTTGAAGGGGGATGGGGAGAAGGTTTTGAAGGTGTATGCCGAGGGTGTTGAGGGGATGAATGGGGAAAGCAGTTTAGGGGTGAGTGGGGAGGAAAGTTTGAGGGGTGAATGAGTTTTTTTTTGGAAAGGGGTTGAATGAGGAGGTTTTGGGGGTTAAATAGGCGAACGGGGTGAAGGTTTTGGAGTGGGGTTTACCCGCTCTCATGTCACGGCATCCAAACAGCGCTAGCGACTTTATTTTAGAACCCTTCAATCTTTAAATTATTTTTGCCATGGGGCTGCTGCAGCAAGCGGTGTACGATAAAACTAACTGCAGCCTTCAGAAACTGTGCTGTTTGTATTTTACCACTGATGCTTGTACGGTAAACGAAGTTTAACACAACATTGCGTGCCGGTGTGCACTGAGACTTGCTAGCGATCGGTATGTGCTGACGCCGTGCCGTCCTTCCTTCTTGAGTGGTGGGGTTCTGGGTGGTTGATGTCGTGTGCAGCTTGTCCGTTTGGACCTATTTTAATTTTTATTGTTTTCGGTGAATTATTGATGAATTACCAGCTTCTTCAGTTCCTAGTGTATCATTAGCCTGTGCATTACCTGCCAGATCACTGGCCTGTGCATGACTGGCCAGTAACCTAAGACCCACGTTGGCACCCGCCACTCCAGCCATCAATACACTCACTGTTCCTGAGCCAGCACCACTCTGCTGCTGCCCGTATCTATGATACGGTACACACCACGTCACACTCGTAACCGTTTCTCACTCGCCCACTGGGTAATTGCTGCTCGTCGCCTACTGATCGCGAGAGCACTTTCTTTGCGTTACCAGAGGATAGGGCTGTTTGTTAAGTAGTTCTGTCCGTTCATTCTTACGCATGCATCACGCATATGTTCTGTTATCACACATGTATGTATTGCTGGATCCCTCCCGCAAATTTGTTTGAGTGCATAACCGTGACGATTTATCTAATGATACCGCTTTCAAATTTATTTTGCGTGAATACCGTTTCGATTTATCCAATGATCTCGTTCTCAAATTTATTTTGCGTGCATACGGTGGCGATTTATACAATGATCTCGTTGTCGAATTTATTTGGCGTGCATACGGTGTTGATTTATCAAATAGTCACGCTCTCAAATTTGGTTTTCTTGATGCCAGCATACGACGTTGTGGGCAGGCATTAGTGAGGCGGTTGTGCGACCCTGTAGCGAGAGCGGTGTCTCGTGTGCGGTTTCGTGTCCGGGGTGACGCAAAAAAAAGAAACCCATACTACGCAAAAAAGGGAAACCCATATTACGCAAAAAAGGGAAACCCATATTACGCAAAAAAGGGAAACCCATTTTTAAAGTAGTGTATTTTACAAACTATCAATGCTAGGCCTTTTCTTGGAAAACTGTGTGATACGTTGACATTTTGAGCATATTTGGTTTAAATTTCATGTGGATACTTTGAAAATTGTGAATTTGGCAGCACATTTCGGCCCCGCACAGCACCGTGTGTGCACGTGACGAGCCGACTGGCTGGTAGCGTAGATACGCACTGCGGGCTGTGGTCCACGGTCAATGACCGCACAGTTGGAACAGAATGTCGATCAGAACGCCGTGTTGCGTTGTAAACTGCTTCCTGACGCCCGTATGCAAGTTACGACGACAGTGTTAGACGTTATTGCGAGGGGGAGAGAATGAAAATGAGGGAAAAGCTTGCATTCTAACCTAACGCACCAAAATATCACCGAGCTCAAATTGGATGCTTTTTATGGAACACCCTGTAAAAGGGTATATTCAGATACCTCTCTACGTGCGGGCTCGAGCGACAGTATCACCATGGGGGGTTTGGTGGGGTGCGACTTGTTCTTGGTCGTGTTAAACAGGGCTGACGATGTACACCTTGTAGTCAGTAATTTTGTCATTTACAATGAAGTCTTGAACCTTTGTCATCTGATAAGCTGACAACATAAGCTGTGATCTGTCAACGTGGAGAACTGATAAACTAAGCCCTTTTGTGGCATTATCATGATGAAGCGAGCCTTGTTGCTGCTGAAGCCAATCGTGCTCGTGGTTGTCTGTGTCACGACATGGGACGGTCAACACGCAGAGTGCTGCGTGGTGGGAGCATGACTTGCCTGAATTAATCTTTAATGCGGCTCAGCACGCTTGTCTCTCACCCCGGTAGTGCGCCGGTAAGCTTGCGCCGGCTCCTCATTTTTTGGGCGTCTCAAGCTAGGCACACAAATGCGTTGAACTTCGCGTATCTGTGATACATGAGACAGGAAGCTGCGACCGTCTTACATTTTTATCTACTTTTGTTGCTGTTAACGCAGGTTTTCTTCACGACGTTGCTTCATTTCTTGAGTAAAATGATCCACCGGCTGGTCATATAGAACCGTGTTGTAAAAGAGCACCACCACTACGTAGATGGAAGTGTCGTTTCTCCGGAGACTTGGACATGACTGTTGTGCATGAATATTAATCTCGTTTCCTGCATCGAGGAGGTCAAATTTCAGTTTCCGATCATTACACAAGACCAAAGCCGCCACTAAATCATTCTCTTTCTCCAGTATGACGTTTACGAGTCGACCTTGAAAGCATAACGCTAATTAAAACGCGGACCTTCTTTCTGTATAGTAGTTGTAACGACATACAGTATGACCCACAAAAACCCGAACCCTCTTTTTGAGGGATTATTTTGCTCGATATTAAATGCTCATGGTATTCTTATGATGGTATTACTGATACGGAGAAGAAAAAATACTCGGTTCGGGTTTTTGTGGAACTTACTGTATATGCGTATGCAGGGATGATGACGGGAGAGTTACGTCAGTAAATGTGGCGAGGGAACGAATTTGCGCGCTGGATTGTGGCGTAAACCGATCACCACGATTGTGAATTTAAAATGCTCAGTAAATTGAAGCAATTAAACTCTATCCTATGCATGATGCCACAGCGTCAATCGCTCGCAGCTCCTCAGATTATGCACAGATCGAACAAAATTCGGATTGGTCGGGCGTAAGGCGATCAATTTTGAGCTCTAAGGCGACTACATTCGAGATTTTGGCGCATTTGGGAAATTGATGTTGATGACCAAAGGTTGTGCCCAGTCGCGTTTCAAGTTACGATTGGCCTGTCATTTGTTGACTGTTTGATTTTATACCGGGAGTGAAATCGATGAGGAACTCGATTACCTTTACTCTAATGTAACCGATGAGGAACTGTTGCTTTTCCATTTGTTGACGCTTTCTTTCATGCCGATAGTGAAACCGACGAACGAAATTTCACATCAATGAGCGGAGGGAAGAACAGACTTAATTAACAGGATATTCTGAGCTCATTGTGCATAGGCTCAACGCTGGAAACAAGTTTCAGAGCGTAGTGGTGCGATTTTCTAACAGTCTTAAGGGGACCGTCCCATGATTTTTCGACAACGCATAC
>VOMN01073613.1:0-16032 GCA_014899125.1 Orchestia grillus | reverse complement strand
CTGCATCAACAGGCCTGCACCCACATACCTGCATCAACAGGCCTGTACCCACATACCTGCATCAACAGGCCCACACCATCACACTCTGCAGACAGCACTTCCAAGTTCACTACGCGTACACTCCTATACTAGAACTGCTCTTCGTTCAGGAGACTCTAGCATGACTCACGTTTGCATCTAGCTCTGGTCATGTTTTCTTCAGTACTTTGACTTACACCTCAACTTGTTTCGGCTCATTTCGACGCTGGGAGCGTCCTGGTAGAAGTCGTGTAGCACGCGTGTTAAATGCACCAAAGCCGTGATGTGTGCCCCCAAATTACAGTCACTCGTCAAGTCTCAGAAAAGTTCAGAGCCGTCGTCGACCACGGCGATGTTCCCTCTCCAGCTTATAAGGCTCGGTCTCGGACCTCCATTCGAGATTTGCGCGAAAACTCTCGTGTTTGAACCAAATTGTCACCATTGTTTACTCTCGCGGGACGTGCGTCCCTGCCTTCTGCCAGCGCTGAGGCGTGGGAACGAGGCTTAGGTGCTGCCTCAAGCCTGGCCAAAAAAAGTTACACTTGTTTGCAAAAACATGAGCGACATCGCAAGAGTTAAGTTGTAAAATAAAGCTTGATCGCTTCGTCCAGACTTTTAAGTATTTTTGCCACGTTTTTAAGTGCTGAAGTGCTACTTGCGTACTGTGGAGACATTTTACAGAGGAACGTGTACTTAGTATGTAAGTGGGTGGTCAGTGCGTGAAATTCTGCAGGGTAAGTGTGGTGGGTGAGGTGTGGGGTTATGTAGGATGATTCAGGAGTGGACTGTTTTGTTCATCATACTCATATCAGGCAGTTCTGTGATGAATAAACTGCTTCAAGAGAGTGTGTGACGGGAAATTCATTGAATTTTATGCATACTTCGATAGCTCAGTTGGTAGAGCGGTGGACTGTAGTGGTTTCAACTATCCAACTTCTAGGGTGTAAAACTCAGCGACTTTACTGTTATATCGCTATCATGCCAATGTAATTCGCACCAATGAATAGGAAAATGCATGTAATACAATGCTACCTTGTGCACCACACGATCATCTCTTCCTGCTTAAGAAGAAGCTGCAAAATCAAGTGTAATTCATCTGATGGATGGGCGAAATACTTGTACGAGCTAGTGATTTATAGTTCAATCGTGCTACCTACCGAAAGCTGACAAAAATCACAAGAAATTTATCACTAATCGGAGAAGGTAGATGTGCCTGAATGCGGGTAGCTAAGCGCAGGAAATCAAAGAGAGTGGAACTCCAACCTTGTGCCTTGTGAGCCTTTGATACCATCGGGAAAGGAATTCGAGGGAAAATATTATTAAGGATGCCTTAAGGTGTATTTAGGATGGCCCTGACACGTATCATTTTCTCCTCATGCAAATGGATATACATCTTCAGTACGAAAATTTGACGCCATCTAGAGAGGCTTGATGGACGAGAAATGAATCGCGATGCCAAGATAAAATCCTCTCAAATGCCAGTTCGTGAGGGAAATTTTGAACTCGTTGTATCAGCAACCGAATGAAGCTTTCAAAGGAAAGTTTTGACTTAGTTACATGCAAGGAAACTTCTCAAAGTCGTGATGCAAGGACATATCACTTGGAATAAACTCTTTAGGTGAATCATAGCAAAATGTGATGAGTAGTTTTTATTTCAAAGAATTCAGTTTCGCGAATGCTGCTGAGCACCGTGGATTTTTTCATTCAACACAACATACCTTACATTAACAATCAAATTAATTCGAATGATCATATTTTCCCGTTAATTGGAAGCATTAAAGGGACTCGGTAACTAGAGCTGCCGTTGGTAGACAAAGGGTTCAGACGATCAAGAAAGAACCCAATTCCGGCACGTTTTACCGTTGAGTTTTCAATGCCTTACAACTACCGGCATGGTGAAGGATGTGAGGAATGTATGGTTTAAGTTTCCCTTACCATGGGAAGTACTCCCTGGTTACGTAAAATACCTTGCCTGAGCCGGGATTTGAACCCTGAACATCCCGGCTGCGAGGCCATCACGCTACCCAGTATGCCATGGAGCCCGCATGGTGCCGTAACAACGGGACGGTCACCGGAGACCATCCAGTCGCCTACAAAATCCAAGTCTCTTGACAACCCAAGAATTTGCGTCCGAAATCGAGGGCTTGAGACCAGAAATGTTCACGATGGAGCCCCTTTGAATTGTCTGGCTATTTTGCGGACAGCTTGCGACATTAACGTGAAGCAACCTCTTAGAAATGAGGTAAGAACATTTTTTCAGTTCTACGTATTACACTGATCAACTTGAATGCTCATTAGTAATATTAGATAGGAGTACATTTGATTTTTGTGGGTAATTCATAGAAATTTTTTGCTAGAAATACCTCAAAATAAAATGTAAGGTGTTGTATTGAACGAAAAAATCCCTAAAAAATTAAAATTTTACTTCCTCAAAAATTAAGCTCTTGGTGATTTAATTTTGGGGTATTTCTAGCATTACAAGAAAAATCCCAGTAGCAGTATGACAAACCTCTAAAATCCCTTTCAGTAACGCAGGAACAATACTGATGTGTAAGATGGTATGCAAAACAATTGCTATTCCATTTAAAAATCAATGAAATACTTTTAAAAACGAATTCTTAGCCTGGATGTTTCCCATAAGCCATTCGGATGTTATAATGATGGCATATCTATGTAGAGCAGTTATTTTGCACGAATGTCCATTAAAGTTTTTCAGAATGAATGAAGTGCACCAGTGCTATGTGCGGGGAATCAACCTAAAAAAATTATGCTGCCACCTCGGAGCTTCTTAGTTGGGGAGCTTCTTAGTATTACGCTTCTCACGAGTTGTTTTTTGTGTCATCGACAGCTTACTGAGATACGACCAAAAGATTTAATCTTGGTTTCGTCCGACCAAATACGGTCTTCCAAAATGCATGTCGTATCTTCATGCGTTCTTTCGGAAGGCTTAGATGACTTGAAACGTTTTTTCGCAGCAAGGGAGTTTTTCGGGGTGTGAAATAATTGATCCTATTGCTGTGAACTTATCTACTAATCGTTCATTTTTTCACTTCAGTCCTGGAGGCTGGCCGATCTGTTTTTAATGCATTGCAAGCTTATTTTTAACTTTCAACGAAAGTCCACGAGAGCGAAGATCAATCTTTAATGAAGCACCTGACCTTGGAACGCTATCAGATTTGCTAAAGTCTTTACACCTACGATTAATTGAACCAACGGCCGAGAATGGTACATTAATCTGCGTACAGATCGCTCTGTACGTTATTCCTTGAGAAGGGAGTTGAAGTATTCGCTTCCATAGATATTCTGAAATTTCCTAGACTTTAGGCATGACGTTCTTTAGGAGACTGCATGCTATGACGGTTTATCAGGGACTGACCGGCTGATTCCATGCCGAACAAAGTTGATTTTTCTTCTTGAAATGTCGAGAATGTTATACAAGTAATCCAGAAACGATGTGACCGGAAAAATACGATAATTATAAAGGGAAATTTGTTCCACGAAAATGGTTGAATACTTTTGTCACGTACCATACATGATTTAATTGTATATGAAGCCGTTTACTTGTAAAGTTTCGTACCTTGTACTACTATTTCACTTTGTTAACAATTATTTGTGTTCTGGTGAATTTTTTTAGAGAGTTGGTTCAAAATACATTTATCAAAAATAATTTTTTTAGAGAGCAATTACTTGCATTACCCATGTAAAGAGAATAAGAAGAGAATGAGTACGTTTATTGAAAAATCAGTTCCTCAATTACACACGGTTTTAAATGGAGGACTTTTTCGTTTTATTTTACGTTAATAGTATATGAGACTAATCAATACGCAGCTACTTTTGAGACACTAATAAGCATTTGCAAAAAAATTCTCATGCTAGTTAACAACACTAGTCGTAACACTTCGTTGAGGTTCAAGGTGATAGCATAGCCTACTACATGCTACAAGTACATTGTACATGTCCATGTTGTACGTTCTACATGATGAATAGTACGTATATTATCTATTTTTCATCTTCCAAAAATGAGTCGGAATGTGTTAAATCACTGCTGCTATACCAACTGTGGCTGCTAATCGAACTGACCGTTCGAAGGCAGAATCCGATTTGGCCAAAAAAGCTGAGCTTATTGGGCCAATAAGTCGAAATGATGGTTTATCTACGAAGACATTTATTTAAGATAGAGTTTCTTCAGTGGGGCAGTTGGTTTACTCGCCAGCACAACACGAGCAGCCAGGTGGGCAGCGCAGAGTCCCCTGCACGACGGTTGGGAGGCGACGCTATGTTGAAGCTCAAAAATTGCTGCGGCAGACTCTGTCTACGTCTAGTTTTCAATGAGAACATTGTAAAAATCCAGGGCACAGAGCGTATTCTACCAAACATCATTCATTTCATTAGTGCGTTGATATTTTGTTCTAACATATATTTTTGCTAATTTTTAGGTGTAGCTTTAATAGTCAAGAAATGGTTGAGTTAACGAAATGTCAAAGGAACGGAACTAATGTCTGGACTCAGGACAACGCAGGTATTTTTTCATTAACGATAAAAATATTATCGCTGATCCATTCACTCCCGCGCCCCGTGCTACCAAGAACGTGGTAGAGGAGACTTTGAAAGTATCAAGTGACTTTGAAACGCAACCAATAGGACTTGAAAACATGTTACTTGTAATATCTCTTTGGTGACGTCGAAACATTACGTTAGTTACATGAGTTCGAAACATGTTACTTCTAATATCTCATTGGTGACATCGAAACATTTCGTTAGTTACATGTGTTCAAAACATGTTACCTCTAATATCTCATTGGTGACGGCGAAACGTTGCGTTAGTTACATGAGTTCAAAACATCTTACTTCTAATATCTCATTGGTGACGTCGAAACATTGCGTTAGATACATGAGTTCAATAATATTACATGGGTTCCACCAGAACATGATATTAAAAGTGACATTGAAAGTAGTGCAGCCATTATCGAAACTTTATGTAGTATCATCAGGATATCGAAACGAGTGACGAGCGATATCGGAAGATAGCGATAACTGCAGAAACGTGGTTTTATGGGACATCGAAATATGACACAGGGAATAACGAAAAATGGTAAAAATTGAGCTAATCGTAGCACAAGTCTAATCGAAGTGTGGAAGAGGAGATAAGAATTTATAGCAGAGTAAATGCCAATAATAACGTGAAAGATGAACAAACAGAAAGTACGGAAACCTGAAACAGGTATTTTCTAAACACAGCACAGGTGATATCGATAGTGACGTAAGTGATAGTTCAGCATGACAAAAGTAATCTCAAAATCTAGAAAAAATATGTTAGTTATTGGAGCTAGAGGCACGGAAATTTGACACAGCTAACAGCTATTACTGAAGCATGGAGAGGGTAAAACAGAAACATGGAATTTGAAATCCTGAAACAAGAAAAAAGAATGCAAAAGCATGGCAGAGGGGATGTCAAAATACAACACAGGTCAAACAGTAACGCATCTTACAGGATAACGAAACATGGCACAGTTGATTGCGAAAAACAGCTCATATTAGATCGAATAGTTGATATTGTAATGCAACTCAAGTAATACAAGTAGATTGGCAAAAGCAATGTCGAAGCATATCATTATTGATTTCAAAACGTGTCAACAACGACAGCGAAACATGGCACAAGTGAAATCAAAATGAGTGTAGCAAAGACAAAATCCAAACGTAATTCCGGTAACATCAAAAAACGGCGTCGGCAGTGCCAAATACGGTGGTTGTGACGTTAAAACAACGTACGGGCTTCTCAAAAGTGGTAGTCGTGACGCAAAAATGTAGCGCAAGGGACGAAGGGCCATGGCGTACGTGGTGCTACAGGCGGTACTTCTCGTACGCCGTAGATTGCTGCTCGATTCACCTCGCCTAATGTTTCGCATATAAGTGTCTACTAGTCTAAATTAAACTGAAAACGAAAATCTGTCTAATCACGTGAACATTTATAAATTTGCTAACAGTTTCGATTTTTTTTTAAACACCAGAGGTGGAATTATGAAAACAATATGAAACGCCCATAAAGTATGGAGCTATATAATTAAAATAAACATATAAGGCATTGACTTGGACTAACTTTGTACCCTTTTGCGTTTGATCTTGAATTCAAATGTACTACAAATTTTCCAAGCTAAGAACAGTGAAATTCTATAATAAACCTATTTTAAGTGCTACGTCAGTGGAAATGTATGCTGCTGTGTTTTAATAATATCCTTATTCATCTTTATGTAGTTTGCACCGTGGATTCTGGTAGATTAGTTAACCGGCAAATTTTCCGTTGCTCTTTCACAATTTTCGAATACTTCCAGAACATTTTATTTTGTATTTTCAACTCAAAAACTTTTTCTTTTTCAGAAGTTGTCACCATGCTTCTCATTCCTTTTTCTTTTCACTACTTCGGGCTTCATCTTATAACAATGATGAAAGACAATAGCGTTCGCAGCTCAATTAAAGAATAATGTTATTGTAGTGTAACCAGGACAACATGCCGGAAGCGAATTTTGCAAATGTAGCAGCACGTATTTAAATTTAGCAGCCCGTAGGCCTGTAACAAATAGTTTGACTCAGAAAATTACTGCATATTAAAAAATTTCGTACACTGATCAGCTAACAATGTGCTCGTAACCTGGGTAATAATAGAATAGGTGATATTAAAACTTACTCATATTACCTTCATGGTCGAAACCAAATATGGCCTTTATGGTCAAAACGATCATTTGTTTGTTTTTGGTTCAATAAAAATTCTATTCAACATATATGATAAGCTTACAAGCAGCTATCCTTGATCTTCTGTTCATCATAAAACTTTGCAAAAAGCGAAGCATCAATATCATTCAGCTTGTACATATCTGCTTTGAATTACTCCACTGTAAGGCTGCATGCTGTTTTTAAACAGAATAATGAGGTCAAAAATAAAGATAAAATTAATACGCGAGGACGACCAGCTTCTCAAAAAATATTTACATGGATTTGAACTCAATTTGAAAACATGCTTTCAATGCTAGAAAATTATCCGTCGGCGAGACTTTCAGAAAACTCGCACGAGCCCAAATTTGTTGACGAAAAACTTTCTACTGAAAAACAAGTTAAAGGGAAACTGATCCCGGTAATGATGTGCCAAAATACGCAATCAAGATTGAAATAAGTTTAGGTGAAGTTTCGGATATATTATGAACAAATGTTGCCTGTATATGCTAAATGTACGGGCGCATGTTCATCCAGCAAATAACTTTAATTATTTTTGAGGGCAACATAATTATTTTCCTGCACAAGATCCGCTCATATCAATACACTTTCTTTCTTTTTTACCCATGCAAAAAACACGGAATTGCTGGGGCTGCTGAAATTTCTAGAGTAAATCTTGGAGCCGTTCGAGAATTTTTCGGCTGCCTTTCGTATTTGTACATATACATTGTAAGTGTCTATGCAGGATTCGTAGTCGTAATCCGAGCTATGATGCTTGGTAAACAAGTGATTAATGAACGTAGACGGAAACACATGATTAGAGGATGCTTCAAAGGCCAGTTGATTGGAACCTCGTCAGAGGATACGAGCATTTGAAGAATCGCTGAATTATCTCGAAATTTGAGCATATTTACAGGATCAGATGCATGCAGGCCATCTCACGACTACCATTGCGGACTATGCGATGAAGAGAAAGTTTCGCCTTAAGTGATGACTTACGAGTTAGATACTTAGGTACTGAAAAGAGTGCCCCGTGCAACCCACACGCTCGGAGTAGAAAGGGAAGTGGAGAAGGTGGAGGAAGAGGTGAAGGAAGAGATGGATGATGAAGCTCTTAAACTTTTTTAGAACAAAACAACTTAAGCTCTAGCGCCTGTCAGCACACCAGCTCCGCCATCCGAGTTTGAAGAATGAAATCAATGCACAAACTGTAACTGTAGAGGCGCAATTTGGTATTCTGAAATACAAGAAACTATGAGAAATTGTAACCATCAGAGAAACTTGACAGCTGGTAAAAAACATCGCACAGCATTAAATCGTCACATCGAACTTGATGCAATGGTTAACGAGCCACGAAACGACAGCGACAGCCAATTTCGTCCGATGAGCAAAAAGCATGAAGCATTTCTTCTGGGGAGCTTGGAGCATGGACGCGATGTTCGAGACGTCTTTTTGAAGTCAGGATATTTTTACCGCAAAGGTAAAGTCTTTGCGAAGGATAATAACTGAATTTCGTCCCCGATGTCAACAAACCGAGTCTCAGGAAGCGGGCTTCGTTAAACAAAATTGAACGCATGAGGTCGGAAAACTGCTCAACGTAAGCGAAGGAACATTTCATGTCGATCAATATAAATGAGAACATTGCGTTCTATGTATATTGCTCGGCCTGTGACGTGCTACCATAGGATATTACATTTTACTGATGCGTTTGCTAATCATAATGTGACATGCTACCATAGGATATTTCGTTTTACTGATGCGTTTGCTACCCATAACGTGACATGCTACCATAGGATATTACGTTTTACTGGTGCGTTTGCCACTCATAACGTGAAATGCTACCATAGAATATTGCGTTTTACTGGTGCGTTTGCTACTCAGAACGTGACATGCTACCATAGGATATTACATTTTGCTGATGCGTTTGCTACTCATAACGTGACATGCTACCATAGAATAATACGTTTTACTGGTCATAACGTGACATGCTGCGAGTAACCGAGAAATTTCTCCGCGGTATTTTTCACAGAACCTCCTCGTGCCTAGAACCTGCGATCTGCCTCCTCGTACTTGAGGAAATCCGCTCGGTCGCAGGAACGAGCGAGCGAGGCTGGTGCGAACGCTCTCGCCGGGGGGGAGGGGGGAGAGGGAAAACCTCGGTGCTTTCAAGGACTTAGGTTAGTGAAGGATATAAGCTGTAATTAAAAACGTCCCCTCTTTTTAAAAGCGTTATGTTGATTGAAGCCGTTTCCGCTCAAATGAATCGTGATTCCTGAACGCTTTGTAGGCAATCCGTCGTTTGCATGGAAGCATTAAATGGAAAGTGAAATAAAATTCCTTTGAAGAAACACACCAGGAAATGAAGTTTAATTAAAATGCAGCGTGAATGAAAATTGTAATTTTCTTTTGAATATTGAGGCTCTACAAATACGTAACTCCTGCGCCGTAACACTATCCCTGTAACTACTACGCCGTAACACAATCCCTGTAACTACTGCGCCGTAACACAATCCTCGTAACTACTGCGCCGTAACACAATCCACGTAACTACTGCGCCGTAACACAATCCCTGTAAGTACTGCGCCGTAACACAATTCCCGTAACTACTGCGCCGTTACACAATCCCCGTAACTACTGCGCCGTAACACAATTCCCCCGTAACTGCACCGTAGAAACACCAGGCCTGAACAAAAGAGCCCAGTAACTTCAGTTATGAGAAAATAATTAATTTTTCAATGTATTAATTTATTGCTATACTAATTTTAATATTGCGGAATTTAATTGTTCACTATTGAATGAATGCTTGAAGATCAATTAGGGAGCGAAAAGACTTTTTTGAGGTACCCTTTGCATGACCTAATTGAGTATTAGGTATTTTCGCAGTACCCTTCGTAACACCTAATTTGGTATTAGGTATTTTCGTGGTACCCTTTGAATGACCTAATTGGGCATTAGATATTTTCGCGCCACTCTTTGTATAACTTAATTGGACATTAGGTATTTTCGCGGTTCCCTATGCATGACCTAATTAGGGATAAGGTATTTTTGTGGCACCCTTCATATGCTTTAATTAGGCATTAGATGTTTTTGCGACACTGTTCATATGACCTAATTAGGTGTTACGTCATTTGCTGCTCTTTCAACAAAGCGTGAATGACGTATGATGTAATCCATTGTCCTATTGAACTCATTGTACTGGTATGAGAGGTGAGTCACATGAATAAAACACATTGATTTATTGTTAGTATAGAGAGAGAGTACACCTGATAAGCTAATATTTCATATGATTTCTTTTGCTCAAGTGAAAAGTGAATGAAATAATTACTTGGATCAAATTTGACATATTCTTGCGTAACAAACTTTCTGGACAGAAAATAAATAAAAATAAACTTATCATTTATACAATTAAATACCTACCTATCATTCTCTATTAACGTTCGGATATCATTTCAATCTAGTCTTATGCACACACTCGTATAGACTTGGACACCGCGTAAAGCATTACTTTGTTTCAACAGCCAAGTCGTACTATATCGACTGTCAAAGTCACACTCTATCGGCTGTACGTATATCACAGTACAGAGAAGACTAAGGCGTTTATTACCACATGGTCCAACGATTTCAGTAACCTCAGGACCGTGCCAGAGAAGAGGTTGAGGGTACACGAGTGAGCGCGTTAGGGTGTTGTCTTACCCGATGTTGGAGAGGAGCTCCGATGTGAGCTGACTATCGTTAAACAAATACAGCCATGACGTGCAGGTCTTTGGCGCGGGCATGCGCAGGGCGGAACGCTGGACCAACGGAGAGCCCTAATCGCCTTCGCTCCGATCGATCATCTCTGTGAACTTCGATCATCGGGGAGTATCTCTAACAAATTTCCAGTGATGGCTTTCTACTCGTCAAAGTCAACCGCGCCAGACGTAGCCATGATAGATGCCTGGGAGCAGACCTGGTCGAAGAGAGACTGGTTTGCTCTTTGCCTTTGCCAGCGTAATCCTCAAACTCAACGGGATTAGAGGAATTTGTTACGACGAACAGGCTCTTGGTCGTACACGAGTGTGTAGGAACGAGGTCGCCTGCGTGTGCTGCAGGAGAGACAGCGAAATGCTCAAGCTCACCGGCTTTGTCACGGTCATTCATTCTGCTTTGACTCGAGTTCAGCGAGATTAGACGAATTTGTTAATGTATGAACAAGCTGCGTGACTCATGCGCGTACAGCCGCTGTAGGAGACGCTAAGCTGAGATGAAACGACGTCTCGATGTCATGGACTCCCTCCATGTATGGGCCGCAGGAGGCGTTTTGCAGGGAGCCATTTCAATTATTAACTCGGTGTTGGAGGGACGCTGCGAGATGGGCCTCATGTGAAGGCATACGGAGGACTGTGTGCTGCTGTGTGGCGCTTCATAACGTAGAAATTAGCATGAAGTACTTAGGTGCAAGCATAAGAATGGAAAAAATTTAGACACGAGGTTTCAGTTACGAAAAACTGTAGAGGAAAAGTTAAGAAAATTTAGAGCTGCGGTCATGATCCTCTGGGGATCGGGGACGCAGGAGTTGACGTTTCACAACGACGTCAACTTTCATTTCGCAAAATGGAGTTGACGCTTTAATTTCTATGTATATATGTACAGTGGACACAATACTTCGAAGCTCAGTGACTCACACAATACCCGTTGAAGAAAGCACGTACATGTATGTCAAAATATTCGTCAGTCCGTAAACATATATATTATCTATACTGGGTGGGCCGGAAATATCCAAGCCTTATCTTTGAATGTCAATGACTCAGCAACGAATGAACAAACTTTAATGCGGTTTGTTTAGTTTGCATGTAAATTGTCTTTCTTTCTCATGCTAAAAGTACTCATTGATCAATTCATAATATTTTTAGAAACATCTAAAATGCTTGGAGAGGGCAGAAAAATATTCATTTTTATTTTAATTTTTCCTAACTCAAACTGCTCCGCTGGTTCTCTGAAATGAACGAAAATTCATGGAATTTGTTTGTAAACTTGTAACTATTAAACACCTTAATAAAAAAATAAGAAAAAAATGTTTATTCCATTTGCTTTGCTCACTTGGCGTCCGTTTTTGGCGAGGCGCTCCTGACATTTCTGCCTTACTTTCTGTATAATTTTTCTAATAGCTTGAGGATTGTTTCTCAGAGCGGCGACCTCATTTTCAATTCGTTGTCTAAGGTCATTTACCAGCGCAGAAAAGAAGTGTTGGTTAGCAATACGTATAGATAAATAAAGAAGTTGCATAAATAAAGGTTGTTAGCATTGTCGGAGTAAAGTGGCATTTTCATTTTTTTAAATCACGATTTAAATTTACCTGCGCAGAAAAAGTAGGTTAAACGCATCGAAACAATGTGTGCTGACGAGGAGGATTCTCAGTTCTCTCATTTCTGGACTTTTTTCTGTCGAATTAGCTTAGTACATTTCGACTAACATGCTTCTACATACAACTAGCAGCCGTACTTGTTAATGAACATTTTGGGCCAGGGATCGAACTAAGGAGAGTCAGCATCCAAGCAATAAATGCCGGAGTTTTTGCTTACAAAAGAGAAAATATCGGAGAAACTTTTTACTAATCATCAGGTTCCCACAAAATGATCTGGTTTGTGAGCATCAGAACGCTAGGATGTTGCGTGGCATGTCTTGGATAGGAGTATCGAGCACCGTAGTCCGTGTTCAGGGTTATGATCGCTAATTATACAATGAGGTAAATTAAAATATGTGACGGTATGTACCGATTAGCGACTATCGCACTAATATCCGGCAGTGTCAGAGATAAGATACTTAATATCGTATCGAAACAGAATGTAATGTGGTGGAATTTGAATTTTTATTCAATAAAATACGATACGACAGTGTTTTGGTCAATATAGTTTGGTCATGAATACTTGATTTCAAAAGATAACACGAGGAGGATTTTTGATTCGTTACATAGAGTTTGGGGAAATACTATTAATTTTAATAAGAAAAAATAATTCAAGTCACGTCATTTAGGCATGCCCCGGATCTTGCCAAAATGAAATGAAGCTCTCAAAGCTGCTGAATTCGCAGTTGAATTTGCTGATGAATTCGATGCTAAGCAGAAGAATTGAGTGGAGTTCATTTAAAGGGGAATAATTACAGTTTTATTATCCTACTGCAGTTTAAATATAAAAATATTTATACGCGTCCACGGCATGACCTTTTATCTTCATCGCGCATAAACTCGTTTAATTTATGAGTGACCTCAGGCCTAAGCCGAAAATAAGTCATTACTTAAAAATCAGCGAAGATATTCGGGGCGCTCCCGGCTACATTAAGTTCGGATCACAAAGGAAACTTGTGAACATATATCAGCGGGCGCCCATTATGCTCTGGCCCTATTTCTCTGGACTGATGGGCAGACCGCTATTAAAATGAGGGTATACTGCATTATTCGCTCATATTCTAACTCGGCACTAAATTGCCCGTAAAATCCAGGCGCAAGTGTAGCGCAGTCGCCGGGAAACTTTCCTCCTTTGTTTTATGACCGCCGCCCCGCTACGCCCCCTCCTCTTGGCTGCGCCGCGGGTATCCTGGATACCGCCGTGAACATGACGTCGTGTGCGTGTAATTTCTGACCAAAACATGCCACGACTTATTGCCTAGCTGAGCTTTCAGCGACGATGAAAAATGTGGCGTGAGCTTCAGGGGAACCCAATAGACCAAAATTTATGCTTAATGCGTAAAATAATTCATGTAACTTGGGGCAGTTTTGTAAAAGTCTTGCTTTTAGGAGCCGCTTCCCCTTTTAAACGATGCTTTTAAAACACCTCGTGAAGAATTTGTTTCTTTTTCGGAGGGATGCATGTTTTAGAAATTTGGTTACGATCGTCTCATGGCACAGAAGTTTTTTCGCATTTGCGTGGAGATCGATTGCTCTGGGGAGGTCGGTTGTAGGCAGAAGCCGACCGACCGATGCACGTTGCGGTCCCGAATGCGATCGTCACACTCACCATCAAATGCAACGGAGACAGCATGGCGGCTTTGAAAGAAGGCAAAAGTTAGGTGGCGGGAATTACACGTCGACAATTACAACACAATTGAGGTAAAATTGAGCCGTCCTGTTCCTGGCGAGGCCGTACATCACCTGGGCACATGACAGTTAAATGCGTATTGGCAGAACCTTTGTAACAATCATTGGAAAAGGTGTGTGCAATATTAATAATTTTTTAACATAATTTTTGGTTACATTCTCAATAAAATACCAAAATAGTTACGATTAAGCATTTACAGGGTAATTGTTTATTTACAGTCGCATGTACAGGGTAATTATTTGTTTACAGTCGTATGTACAGGGTTATTGTTGGTTTACAGTCGCATTTACAGGGTAATTATTTGTTTACAGTCGCATGCACAGGGTATTTATTTGTTTACAGTCGCATGTACAGGGTAATTATTCGTTTACAGTCGCATGCACAGGGTAATTATTTGTTTACAATCGCATGTACAGGGTAATTATTGGCTTACAGTCGCATCTACAAGGTAATTATTTGTTTTGTGTCGCATGTGTAGGGTAATTCTTTGTTATGGCCTTGATGAATGAGTTAGGCGCGGCAATGTTGTGTGTTGATGTCTGATGTTGTCACGAATACTGGGTCCTCTCATCGAATTTTTGTTCCCAAGAAAACTGTCTGTTGTCCCCGCTAGCTGTCTGTTGTCCCCGCTAGCTGTCTGTTGTATTGTTGACAGAGACTTTAAAAGTTACGTGAAACTTACGCAAAGAATCTATTTTTGTTAGTAAAAATTGAAATGTCTGTTTTTTTTTTAAACTCAACCCACACAACAGCAGCGTCAGAAGCAACCCGGTGTGGGCAGTAAACTTTTGTATTCAAACATTCAATAAAAGTAGACCGAGAAAAATTACGGCATGGAAAAAGTGATGAAGTGTGAGACATTTCCTCAAAATTGTAGGTTCTCCTCAACTTAACATTGCAAATGTTTGCTCATGAACAAACTGCATGATCATAATAAAATACTAGTTCACTTAGAGATATTCGTCCACGTCAATTGTTCTTTGCTTGTTGCGTTCGTGAGGTAAATTGGAAAATTTATGTGCAGTGCAAATGTGCGTTTCTGTAGTGAGAAATTCCGGCGTGTGAACATGCGATCCTGGCCCGCAGTGGCCCGGCTGGTGTGTTCCGATTCCCACTGAGCGCACACGGATGAGCACAAATAAAAATTATTTAGTTTTCCCTGGGTAGAGTTCTTATCGTTTTTCAGGCTGATAAAGAAAGTACATCGGGATTTCTTTAATTAACCAGGGCACTAAAGCGGCGGCACCCCAGTGTGGCCTCAGCATGACGGCCGAAACATCTCCAAGTACATCCAAGTACTAGAATTAAAGCAGAGTGCATGAACCATTCAAAATTCTGAATGCATCTGTTCAGTTTGCCTGGCAAAAAACCTTAGCACTCGCATAAATACTTATGAAGGCGGGTAAAAATAACATTTCCTAAGGGAATAACTAGAGAATTAACACTCACTAAATGATTTGCAAAGGTAGACGTGACGATCAATATTTACTAAGGGAATACCAAAAACCAGGGCGCTTATTTAAGAATTCGTGAAAGCGCACATAAATGCTAGTATTTGCCCTAGCAATATCAAAAGCCTCAACGTAAATGACAGTCAAGGCGAACATCAAATCGACCGTCGCCGTCATTCCGTATCCATGCTACCGAATATCCCCTGAAATGAAGGGAGTCGAAGCTCTGCAACGTCTCTAACCGCTGATTGTTGCAGCAGGCTGCCCTCTGGAGGAGGCGCCTCCATTGCCTATGTATTGCGTAATTATTTCAGAGAGATTCGGTGCTGAGGCCGCACTTGCTGCTTGTATTGGTTTTAATTATTCAGTTAAACGTGAATTAATTAGCAATGAATTGGTACCAGGCACCTCTGCTTGCGTCGAATAGCCACCTTAAAGTAAGAGCAGAAGATTGGGCGGAGAATTAAGTTCAATATCACTACAGAGGTTAAGTTGGACTTAGACTCCCGTCTTCTGTAAACGTGCAAAGCTCCATTTTCGCAGCGCCGGATTAAGTGAGAACAACTTCTTGAAATTGCAGTGTACTTCAGAGCTGCACTTCAGTTGCTGGAGTGCTGGAGAACTCCTGCTGTACTCTGCGACTCCAGTGGCTCGAGCTGTGTGGGCTTGAGGGGCAACACGGGATAAAGGAAGCCGCCATGCTGGGGCTTAGGGTCAACTCACACGGACGGCAGCAGAGCGACTGCGAAGCGACAAAATAGCAGTTACGTTGTGGATGGTAAATA
>VOMN01073612.1:0-14940 GCA_014899125.1 Orchestia grillus | reverse complement strand
CTGCAAGATCGGAAAATAATTCCGTGCCTACCAGTCACTTCCATTTCAACGTAATGAAAATTTGAATCCGATAACGTCTACAGCGAAAGACTTTCGAGGAAGAGTTAATTAAATGCCAGAGAGAAAGAGCTCTTCATTATTATAAGATCTTTGTTGACGTTACAATTGAAATTTCACGTGTCAAGCCTGACGTACCTAAGCTTTCTCACAGGCTTGGAGGCACAGCTTCAGCTCTTGTTGGAAGCTGTTGTTTCAAAATTTTATTTATATCAATTGTACATTACTGAATTCCACTCATACAACAGCGATTTGTATCGTTGCGACATTTTGGATCGTTTCATTTGGAAATAGAAAATTTGAAAAATCATAAAATTAAGAATATTTTGGGTAAACCATAAGTATCACTGACGACTAGCAGTAACATTTTCACTCTACATAAGTGTTCGAGTAAATGTAAAAGAGATAATGTCATTTTATAGGCAATGTGTGAGTCTCATGCCGAAATTGCCGGAGCTCAAATGTCTTTCTCGATCGCTTTATCTTTCCACGAAGTTTAAGAGAGATGCCGAAGCTATAAATAAATCAAATTATGTGTTTACTTCACTTTGGATTTATGTAGCTAATCATTCACAGGAACTCAACGCTCCATAGGCGCAATTTAAGCGCCGACGTTTGTACAATCATAACATCTCAACGCTCCTTAGTCGTAATTTAAACGCAGACGTTTGTAGAATC
The DNA here is from genome assembly GCA_014899125.1 of Orchestia grillus. NCBI lineage: Eukaryota > Metazoa > Arthropoda > Malacostraca > Amphipoda > Talitridae > Orchestia > Orchestia grillus. The sequence goes on along the minus strand of VOMN01073612.1, from coordinate 14,205 downwards.
ATAACATCTCAACGCTCCATAGTCGTAATTTAAACGCTGACGTTTGCACAATCATAACATCTCAACGCTCCATAGTCGTAATTTAAACGCAGACGTTCGCACTGTTATAACATCTCAACGCTCCGTTGTCGTAATTTAAACGCAGACGTTCGCACAAGACCGTCGGTTGTGTTCGAGTTCGGCACCCAACCCCACTCCATGCTGCGACACAGAGATGTGTCGTGAGCAGAATGGCACTTAAGTCGCCATGCACGTGTGGAGATTGAACTTCAAGCGTCACTTACTCTCGACAAAGAGTTTCAAGTTACAGGGCTCCACTTTCATGACTGCTGGATGATGAAGATGCCTATATCGAATCACCTCTACGTCCCCATCCCAGGGCGTGAAAATTCCAAAAGAGCGTTCGGAAAAACACCATTGTGCTCAGGCGTTCATTTAAGAGCTCAGGCTTGTAGTTTTCTTCACCCGGACTGTCGCTGATCCGGGCAAGAATGTCGCGTAATCCGAAAGCCGGCAAACCGCATGGTGCGTTTTGGGCAGCGGCCGTGTGAGTTTGTTCTGTGCGTATGAATGACGGTAGTCGCCCACCCCGTCTGAATTGACGGGTCGCGCACCCCGTCTAAATTGACGGGTCTTCTATATTTGTTCTTAAAATTATGGTAGTTTCCCAGTGAAGCACTTAATGGGTCTCAAGGGTTCCTCATCGTTTCCAGTGAAATGAACTATTCCTAACCAAACTATGTGCCAATTTTTAAGGTATCCTCATGAAATTTAAAACAAATATGCTCAAAATGTCAACCTCCACGCGACACAGTCTTCCAAGAAAAGGCCTAGCATTAAAAGTTTGAAATTCCATACACAAAACAGCTGCCGAATGATTAAAGTCGAACCAAGTAAAATTTCAATGTGGCTACAATTTCAAAAATACTGGCTTGCAAGCAGCTTTTTTCTTGTATTGACACCAGAACGCCAGCTGGAGAATACCCTCCTCCGAAGACTGTTGGCATCGAATATGGTCGAGCGTGTAATATTTCTTGTTAAACCTAAACTTTTGTTGCTCTGAGCTACTGGCCTTGGAGTAAAAACGTGATCGTAAAATGATTATTATTCTTGAATTTCATGAAATGCCCAATAAGTGCAAATCTTGATCTGAAAGCAAACCAAATACTTACAAAAGCCCTTAGGAGAGGAAGCTTAAACCTCACCTTCCTCACATCTCCCACTACACCAGTAGTTGTAGGGCACCTAAAACCCAACAGTAAAACGTGTTGGAATCAATAAAGGTTTTTTTTTAGGTCCGTGCGGATGGTTGAAACTCGATCCTAAAATTGGGAAAATAGTGTTCTGGTTTTTTCGTGTGTCGGAAGCATGCTAAACAGCTAGGTAAACTATATGGGGATAAACCCGTGTTTCTGCTATTTTTAATGTACTAGAAAACATCAATTTTAAAAAAGATGATTCCACAATTTAAAAGTTGTTTCCATGTTTATTCAGTTTTAGAGTATTTCAATTTATTCCAGCTTATAAACACAATATTCATACCCACTGCAGTTCGTGGATGACAAGCAATTCTAGAAAGCTCCATAAAAGTAGTGTAACTTTAACAAGTTTTGGATGCAACTTTTGTTTGTCAGGATTTTACTAGGCCTTGGGAGTTGAAGAACTGGGAAGTCTCTCACTCCCAATTTATATGCGTTCAAATAACAGCTTCTTCGTGGAAAGGAGGCTGCGATGCGTTTATTTTACTGTTGGTGACGTGTGAGATTTTCTTGAAATCGTTCCAAATTTACAGGTTTTTTATATTCTCTACGATTATAAAATAAAAACTTTGTCCAGAAGTTGCCAGCAAATAACTGTCTGCAGTCAGCTTTACAATTTACTTTCCTTATTGCGTTTAGTTTGTAATGAGCATTTCTGGTTCAAATTTGCATTCAATCACAATTTTTTCATTTCTATTTAGCACATTGACTGATTATCTCAATAGAGCGACTTGAGAATCTCAGTCAATAATTCGTGTGGAATCGAAGCAAAAGTCTCACAACATTACAGCTGAAAGAGGCGTGTTGAAACTCATTTACAGTACTGAAGCACGAGTTATCTATCATTCCATTTGTTGTGACTGAAAGCAAATCCCGGTGAGCCTTGAAGAGCACGGTCTGAATTTATTTTGGGCTTGGTGTTATTATCGCTCACGCCATGTTCTCCCGCACAATATTGTAAAATCGCTATGGTAACATAGGTGACACTTCTTGGTGGAATTTACCGTGGAATGTGCTCCCACAAAGCTCTGCAGGCCGCGAGGATGCGAAGGCTACAGCTGTCACCACGGTGTCACAAAGAAAGCAACTGAGTGGAAGGTCTCTCACAATACGAGAGCCTGGCCATCTTCGTACACAGGCACACAATATTGCTCTGCATGAATGATCAGTTGTGTAGTCCATTCATACGCCCCATGTTGGACATCACCCGCTTCCCAAGATACGTGGGCATTCCAAAAATAGCAAGCATAAATTTAAGCCTTGACATTACCGGTCGCGGCAAAACCTTGTAGACGATTTTCGTGTATGAATTGCGTAGCGTCATTCGTGAACGCCGATTTCTGCAAATAAGAATGATTTTATGCTTCAATTTAAAGAACTATTATGCAAATATCATTTTGGTAGCCAAACATGAAATGCCTAAAGATTTAGGTAATTCATGAAGCTTACTGAAACCAGAAGTATCGGTATCGATTACATACTTTTTAATACTTCCCGTCTTTCAGTCACGGCATGATGCGCAAGTAAGGCACTGGTTTGGAACGTTCAACTCAAGAAAGCTTTATTTTTTTGGCAACATCGGAGCTTGCCGGAAACATTGTGACCGACGTGTGAGGTAATTAAAGGGGCGTTAATTTCTATTTTGATTCGCATGCGCCTTGACATTTTCTGTATTTCCCTTACTATCGTACCAGTACAAACAAACCAAAATATCTATCTATGGCTATGTAAGCTAAAGCGGGCTCTTATAAATGGTAGTCTCCTCATGGTAATGTATCAATGGTTGAACATTTGCCTTTCGCTTTTTTCGCTGATAGTGACATTTTGTATAATTACAGATGTGTTGATGATTCCTTTTAATCAAGCTGTGTTGAACTTCCGGACCGGTGCCATAGTCAACATAACTTGCGCTTGTGCTCATTGTACATAGTGCTTCAAGACTAGTTTGGGTAAAGGGTCAAAAGAGCTTGCGTGCAAGTTTTAAGTGTAAAATTGACTTCTTCATAAATTCAATTTGAAACAATTGATTACCACAAGTGATACATCATTTAAAGATATTATAAGCATTGATTTCTCATACCATTATAATGGACAGTTTTTTATACATAGCTACTTGTGGGCCCGAATAAGTTTTATGACTTCTAGGACATCCTAAAGGACCTTATGCTAAGCGTACATATACATGTAAATATCCTAATGCACTTCTAATTATCTTATATACGACTGATCAAGTCCAATTTATTGAGCGGAGAAAATAAGTACATTAATACATTGTGTATTTCGGCGAACAGAACTACCTCATTACGTACGATACTAATTCAATGATTTAACAGATGAACTCTTTCCAGAATATACTGTGATGGGACGGTAACACTGTAGAAATAAGCTTCTTAAAGGGAACATTTGTGTGAGTGTTAAGCTCATTATTTGGCCTGAGTTTTCTCGATGATGCATAAAGGACCGAAAGCTTTGAGGAATCAAAACACGGCTTAGGATTAAACATTACCATTCTAGCCAAATTGACGCCCGCACAATGCTGTCACCATTTGTTTGTGATTTTTGTTTGTAGTTTCACCTAGGGCCCCTTATATAGGGACTTGATTACGCCGGGACTCGACACTCCTCCATTTATAGGGCGCCAGTCTGGTGTCCCTGCCAGGACCAGTCACAATGGACCTCTGCCAGCCTGGACACCTCGGGCGAGGAGAAAGCTTCCACTTTTGAGATTCCTTTCGGAAAACTCCGACCCGAAACGAAGTCACAATTGACCATTGAAGTTTTGCACGCGTGAGAGCGGAAATAAGATTTACTTCATCCCAATTCGTGCCGGGACAAACTCAAGTGTTTGTACGAGGAAACACTGAAGAAGAAGTACGAGAAGTTTGGTATGGAGAATTCTTAGCAACGTCGAACTAGTTTTAATTGAAGTCTCTTTGCACTTGATGTTTTAGAAACTGACGGTTTCAGTATTCATTTCTCTATCTTGGATGTATTAAAAGTGAACGTTTGGAAGATATTAACATGGCTTTTGTTGTATCTTCTTCTTCACCTGGTGTAAATTTAAAGCCTCATCACAGGGCTAACCTGGAAAATAAATGTTATTATGCGGTACACAATTTGTAATTTATCTATCTAGTGTAATACTAAAACTCTGGCCGTCTTGCTTGTTTGCTTGCTTGAAACCGTGCACACGTTTGTCAGTCGGATTTGAGATATTCGAAATTTGTACTCTTCGTTTAATCCTGTATTGTAGGTACCGACTTGAGTGCATCGGATATATTTCGTGATACGGTTTGATTTTGATAAATTTTATTTGACCCAACGGGTCACGTGTCGTCTAGTTGATTTATAGATTTAACTACGGTGATTGTGGTACTGATTAGCCCCAAATACTTTGTTTGGACTTTAGTAAGACTTTTTAGAAACTTAGAATTTTTCTACACCCGAAAAGTGCAGTGAAATTTGATCAGCGAGAACGTGTGTGTCTTCTGATGAATATTCAATTTAGTCATTAAAAGGAGAAAACCGCGAAGAATCGATGTATGTATTCGTGCTCTTCTCCTACAATGTGTAGTCCAGCTTGAAAAAGTATTAAATAACGACAATGAAAGAGATAGCACAGCATGTTTGGAAGTTTTCGAACTCAAAATATTCGGAAACATTTTGAAAGGGTCAGTGAAAATTTACGAGTTCTTTCTAAAGTCAGCAAGAAACTTTACCTCAAACATCATGCTCTCGTTTTGCCCCCTTTCTCCAAATAAATGAAAAAATTTCTATACTTCATTAATATTATATTTAAGAACTGAGTATATTAATGAATCTAAATTGAATGAATTCTGTTTTTGGAGACTGTGTCCCGTTGTTCATATATTAAAATGAATTCCACATCCCCTTAAACATCTCCCTGTACTCTAATGCACAGTTTATGCTTGCTTGGTTGGTTGGTCTGTGTGTCACGCTCTTAAGGATTTAAATGAGAGAAAATTCCCAGATCCGTATTCCAAATCAAATAGCGAGACTGTCAGAAAAGGCAGTCCGTATCAGTGATACTGTAAATAACATTATTTCATATTAGAGTTACCGTAAATAATAGGGCTTCTAAAGAATTCAACATCGTTTGTCCCGCCATTTTTGGGGGGACGCGTTCACTGGCACGAAAATAATGAAGCCCCAAGGCATGCCATGTACAGTGCGCAGTTTTGGAGATTCCTGGAATATCTCAAGTTCGAAATTGATTTCAAAGTCTACAACGGACGTGGTAATGCATGAACTTCACGGTTATGCCATCAAATCTGCAATACAATTTCCTTTCAAGATATTAGCCCACAGGTTTTAAATCAACGACACTGTACGGGAAACATCGAGAGTAATGCAACTAATTTCAGATGGTGAATGTGCTCTTGTAATGGCACAGCCGGGACCGAGTCGACTTGATGCGTGCCATGTTTTTGAAGGCATCGGCATCTCTTTGGATATATTGCCACAATAGCAGACATCTTAGGCAATACAGAAGAATAACTGCAACTGACCACTTTCATATCATAACAGAAGACCATACCTGAGAGATACGATATTGGTTGGGCACAAAGCAGCCGATGATGTAAAGAACTTACAACGACCGAGATATTGGCGAAATGTTGCCATGCTCTTCCAAATAATCCTGGCCAATGAAAGTGCAAAACCACAAAGGTAAGCTAGCCTATTATTGCTGACGGTTAGAAGAACGAACGCCAATAAATAAGCTTGACCTCTACGTTCAGTAAAGTTTATTGCTCTCAGAAAAGGCAGAAGATTTTCTCTTCCTGCCGATGGTTATGGGTGATGCTCGGAATTTGTTAGTTCCAATGGCCGGACGTAGGGCTTTGGTGAGCCGGTGCAGGGTCGTAGAGTGCGGGATTGACTTTTTTTCGGTGCGTTAAAAATGTACGTTTTCAGGAAGGTATTTGTTCATGGACTTGATGCTCAATGAAATTTTTAGGTGTTTTCAGGTCAATAAAAGTTAACAATACGCAAGGCTTTAGGTGTTCCGAAGATGTCGCTCACTCGCGGGTGCAGATATAAAGCAGAACACATTATATTTCCCGGGATTTTTGCTCGACCTAGAGTGAAAACAACTTTTCTGAAACTTTACGATTAGACTTACGGTAAAAACAATGGTTCGTAAAGAGAGAGGTGTATTGAATGAATGCTGCTCCTATGTATGAATGAATAGGTATGCTAAAACAATTGTGACGTCATGCATTGATTTATTAAAAAGCGCCCCCCCCCTGCTCCCTCAGAGGCATAGAATAAGCAATAGGGTTAGGCTAGCTAGGTTTGTTTTTCATATGCTATTGGGACTGGCGTCCCCAAGAGGGCACTGTTAGGATACCTCAGCTTCAGCTAGGCATTCGGGGCTTCTATCTTTCACGCCCACTTTGCTTCTCTCCATTTTCATGCCTTCTTCGCTGATGTTTCTTCATCTTTTCGTCTTCTTCCTTCTTAACTTGTTGTTTCTGTGTGCAGGGGATCTTGAGTCGTTGATACTAAGCTTTACGATCGAAGTGCAGTATATTCTTCGCAATTTTATGAGAGATTTTAGGGTAAAGTTTTTCCAAAATTGGTTGTAAATTGAGAGGGTGAAACTTGCATCCCTGGGGCTCGGAGCGACCCTGCTTCGATTGTAAAGTGTAATGCTTTTTTTGCCCCGAAATAATGGAACGTAGTTCGAAAAATGCTAGTGGGTGTAATGATAATTATGTTGGACTCCACCTGTGCGATACCCCTGTAAGATTGATATCCTCGCGGTTGTGTTGATCTCCAACTTATAACCGGGAAATTTTTCGTTCGTTCTTTATATCCAAATGTTACAACTGGTGCCTGTTAGTACTACACGCAATGAGGCATTTAAAAAATTGTCGTAGGAAGTAGTTAGCCTTTTTTTTAAATGTCACGTGCTGGGGCTGCTTTCCTGTGGAAATACTGAACTCGAGAACTTTAAAGGGGAATGATCAATGATATCTTTCTGAGACAATGATGTTATATTTTCTTCATATTTTCTTCGTACATGAGAAAAGAGAACAAAGTGAAATACCAGGTATTATTTTAGCTCATTTTATCTTTCGCTTTTCGTTAGGCCTGTGAACATAACAACTGGGGCCGTCACGCTGGAAGCTTGCCCGTATCATCTTAACCCTTTAATGCACGCATTTATCTAAAGGATAAAAAAATATTTTAAGGGCAATTTTACATCATAATGAGCCAGTAAACCCATAGATCAAAGTAGATTGAAAAATTTTCCATTCAATTAACTGAACTGCGAGTTGTATCATACATGATACAAGGTGAGACTTCCGGTTACTCCATCAAATTGTTAGTTTGCATCATTTATGATACACGGTGCATTTAAGGGTTAAAGAATCAATGCAAGACCCATGAAGTTCTAATTGTGAACCTTGAATTATATAACAGAAATATTCTTGAAAGCAGTGAAGGAGTACACAAGAAATTCATACCATTTTAAATCTTTAAAATCGCAAATCGATAGTCACCCAGTAATTTTTTTTCAATTTCCATGTATCAAAACGATTACTTGAGCTGATGAGCTGTTTCCATGTGTGGGTAAGATAAACACGGGACCTCTTTTTAAAATAAGACCATGTTTTCTGGCCTTGATGTCACACTTGTGCATTATAAATACCTACGAGTAACGCTCGATCAAGTTATTTTATAATGCGTATATTGAAATTATTGCTCTAATTTCTTGACCTACACTTTTCTGCGGCATAAATTGAAATTATTGCTCTAATTTCTTAACCTACACTTTTCTGCTGCATGAATTGAAATTATTGCTCTAACTTCTTGACCTACACTTTTCTGCTGCATGAATTGAAATTATTGCTCTAACTTCTTGACGTACGCTTTTCTGCTGCATAATTTGGAATTATTGCTCTAATTTTTTGACCTTCACTTTTCTGGGGCATAAATTGAAATAATGAGAACACTTTTCTAGCGTTGACTAAGCGGGAAGAATCATTTTCTCACTCTGGTCCTGAGTGCAGATGATATTTTTGACGAATGATACCGCTTGCCGATGGCAAACCGGTGTAGCATTTGTCAAAGTTCATTGGCGAGTGACACACGACCAACCTATCATTTGTCATCCAAAATTTATGGCATCGAAGCTATGAATTCTGAAGTCTAATAAAAAATCTGCTAGCCCCGTATCCAAAGAAAATGCTTCACATAGACTTCTTTTGAACATTTTGAGACAACTTTTTCGCAGAATTTCGATTTCGTTCGTCACATTTTGATGAAGGAGTTTGTGCCATTTTCCTATTTTTATCGATTTTATTACATTCATGAAGTACTATTTGTACTATTTTATTACATTCATGAAGTCCTATTTGTACTATTTTATTACATTAATGAAGCGCTATTTGTACTATTTTATTACATTCTTGAAGTGCTATTTGTGTTATTTTATTACATTCATGAAGTGCTATTTGTACTATTTTATTACATTCTTGAAGTCCTATTTTTATCGATTTTATTTCATTCATGAAGTGCTATTTGTACTATTTTATTACATTTATGAAGTGGTCTTGTACTATTTTATTACATTTATGAAGTGCTCTTTGTACTATTTTATTACATTCATGATGCGCTGTTTGTACTATTTTATTACATTCATAAAGTGTTATTTGTACTATTTTATTACATTCATGTAGTGCTATTTGTACTATTTTATTACATTCATGAAGTACTATTTGTACAATTTTGTTACATTCATGAAGTACTATTTGTTCTATTTTATTACATTCATACAGTGCTATTTGTACTATTTTATTACATTCATGAAGTGATATTTGTACTATTTTATTACATTCATAAGTGCTATTTGTACTATTTTATTACATTCATGAAGTGCTATTTGTACTATTTTTATTACATTCATGAAGTGCTAGTTGTATTATTTTATTACATTCATAAAGTGCTATTTGTACTATTTTATTATATTCATGAAGTGCTATTTGTACTATTTTACTGCATTCATGAAGCGTGTTTGTACTATTTTATTACATTCGTAAAGTGCTCTTTGTACTACTGTATTACATTCATGAAGTGCTATTTGTACTATTTCATTACATTCATGAAATGCGACGCAGCCACCTCAATTATTCAGTGTTGCTTAATGCGTCATTTCAGTCTCTCAACGTTGTTCCTCCACTCGTTAGTTCGCAGCGCGGTGCAGAAAATTCTAAAAAGTGGAACACATGTCCTGCGTTTCAGTCGTGCTAAATTTATTCGAGTCTTATTTGTGTAAAGGTGCCATTTTGTATCCTGTAGGTCATGCTCATGTTCGTGATAATCTTCGTATCTCGACTATTCCCGTATGGCATGTCTGGATTGAAAAAGTTTTATATCTTCCAACCAGGTTGAATAACCGTCAACTATAATTGACATGTCTGGATTGAAAAAGTTTCATATCTTCCAGCCAGGTTGAATAACCGTCAGCTATAATTGGACATCTACCTGCTCAACCGAGATCTTTGGTCTAGGCGATCATCTGTGGTTACAAAATGGCCAAGGAAAATTGATTTTTTAGCAGGTACCTGTAGTCATGCTCAATTATGCTACAACACATACATAAAAGCTGTTAAAAAGCCAGCAAATTGACCCTCTGGTTTCTGAACATACGACTTGTTTTCAGAGTTTTTCGTAAATTTACCTAGCTTGTTTACGCTCATTTTAGAGCACCTTTAAGTTTTAGTGGTCAATTGTGATCATTAGTGTGATTTGTTGGTGTGATGCCAGATACTGAATGTGTTTAATTTCCTCGCATTTCTAGAGAGCCTCAGCAGTTCTCCTGAGAGACTTTAAATGTATAATTCTGAGCTACAACTGATCTGAGACTTAGGTGTCCCTGTAGTGCTAGAAAGGTTAAAACTGGACAGGTTTAAAACAAGATTTATCGTTAACTATGGCTTGGACCTCGAAATTGAACTACTAATGCGTATGCACATATGAACCCACGCGGAACATACGGGATTCCCATCGTCTTTTTAGAATAGAAATGGAAATGGATGTAGTGCAACATTTCGTTGATAGTTAAGTCAAGGTACTTAATCGTGCACACGAGTGGGAGAAATTACGAAACCTGTTTATACGCGATTGTTTTAGTTTGCATTCTGCGCAATGAATATGTTCCATTGAAAATGAATATTAGTTTCAATTAATTCGGTAAAATCATCTTGAGAGGGTGAATAGATTATTACAATACCTAAGCGAATGATGTGTTCGTATGAAATTATCCGATTCGATTAATTCAAATTTCTGCCTCCTAAATATGTTTATTCGAAGTTAAGAATTAAATTAAACACAATCCAAGCTCACTTGATGAAACGATCATCAGAAATCCATAAACTCTTCGTTCTTCAGGTCCATTTAATAAACTCAAATGCGTGTTATATACACGCACTGTAATAAATACGAGTACGAGTAATAACTCAAATGCGAATCATGTACTCGTACTGTCATAAGAGTCATATACAGCTGTAGAGGTCTCATTTACTTGATTGAGTTCGAAAATGAAGCCACACACAAAAACGTCTACATTCTCCTCAAAATCGATTTGCGATGGCGTGATCACTTAAATTGGTGTCAACTCGGCAACCGCATCGCCGAGCACGATCGTCGTGGGAGACTTTGATGTCGCACAACTGTGGGAAAAATGTCTCAAGCACTTTTTTCTATCATCTCGATAGTGAATTTAAATGTGGAGTGCGCAACTTTGAAAAAAAAAATTTTTTCGATTATCCATAAAACTTGGAAACTATTTTCTCTGTGGGACAATAATCCTGTGTCGAAAATTTATCGATATAAAATTATCAATAATTATTTATTTATAGTTTTAATGTAATTTATAATTTATATACGTATGATAAAATTCGAAAATAGTTGGTGGAATAAAGCTAGCTAATAGGTCGAATGCATAGTTTACAGGATCTAGCTTTGGTAGCTACATTGTTGGAAAAAGTGCGGTCGACTGTTTGTCGAATAAAACCTGCAACTCATCCAAAGACTCTTATGAGGTCTCGCTTTGGAAACTCCTGCGGGGAAAATAGGAAATATCACAGTTATAATAGCTCAATGTTTTTCCATTTCCAACTCGATCCTCTTGATGTTGAAAGAATGATGACGTTTCTCTGTACACCAAGGATGAACTTCTTTGAAAGAAAACACAAAAGAATTTTTTGTGAGCCTCGATGAACATGAAGCTGATCTTCAGACGCTGGCCAAGAAACTCTTAATGGTATTAGAGATTTCCTTTACGCCAGGATTAAAGAATTCTAAAGAACGAATGCAGAATCCTTTCAAGTTCATACGTCTGCAAAAGTTTGAGACGGAAATTAACTTTGCTACTTTTGCCGGTAAAGTTAAGCCACCGAAGACAGAGCGCCGTCCCAAAGTCGCTTTTATCGCAGAAATTCTGGATTCGTCCGACGCTTATGAGCGAAGTTCAGGTTATGTGACCGCCGCTAATTCTGCAGTCGTTCCGCCAATCAGATCCATGCCCAAAATTTCGGCATCCTATTTCGAGACACGTTCACCTCCGAGATAAGCGAAATGGTTTATGACTTTCACGTTTTCATCTGAAAAAAAAAGAATTACATGTAAGAGCATGGTAACACTGAATGTGTAGGACACGAGATATGTATCACTTTTATAGGTAGCCTTACACATATGTATCACTTTTTTATACTCTAGGTTGACGTTAGGAATTATATTTCTTGTCACTATACTTTCTTCCGCTCATATGATAATATTTTACCGTGACAAAGGCAGCGTGTGGAGGAATACTTGAATTTGGCATGGCATATGCATCATTAAAAGCAGTTGATCTACATTAATTCGCGTTGGAAGATAAATTTCTATAGGAAACCTTGCTATTTCAATAAAACTTATCAGCCAAAGTATTTTCCATGTGGCTGCCTAATTATCAAAATCAGTAAGTCAGAAGCTCAGGGCTAATTTGTTACAATTCCATTGAATGAATATTGCTAATACTCTATTGTAGATGATTTAATATTTTTGCATATTAATATACCCGTTTTGTTTTTATACCTGTTAGTAGAAGCATTGCTAGACATATGGACCCTGTTTACGGATTGAAGAAATCTAAAAAAATTATTGCGAGCGGCTTTTAATGACTCATTGATGTACCATATTGTTCCATTTTGATTGGCAAGACAACAAAATGTACCATTAACTTCTGATTCACGAGCACATACATGCTTAAGATCATGAAAAATCCATATCTTCCCTCGGTGGTTTTAATTGCACTAAAAAAATCTTTAACTGCTTCATTTTTCCAGGCGTTTTCTTTTGTCGGGTAAAGTTGACAATACATACTTTTTTTCATAAAGTTCCTGTTAACAAAACCCTGTTTTGTACGTACGAAAAATGAATTTTATTCGGTTAAACCAGAACCGATAATGAAAAGGTGTAAATTCGATATGGTCCTTAACCCTCTATTGTCACTATACTGTACTCGTAATGATATCAAATACTCTTTTAATTTATCAAATGTATTAACCTCTATGCACTTGCAGGCGTAAAAATGTAGCTATTAATACAGAGGAATAACGACTCTAAGGTTATCGTGGTTACTAAGTGTAAATATTGATTTGATTATAAAGGAATTGATTCCATGTCAGTGAGCATCGCTAAGTGGACTTACATAGCTAATTAATCTGGCTACAACAAAAGTTTATATTCAGTGTATACAAAAACTCCTGATTTGAAAGCAATTCGTTGCTGTTGGAGCCTTGCAAATGTAGCAATATTTGTTTTGCTATCGTAAGTGAGTGCGATTGTTCCTCATTTCAGTGTTTTTGTTAATAATTTGTTAGACTTCAAAATGCAGTAACATTAGTAACTGGAGCGAAAAATACGGACTTATCGTTTGTATCGGCCGCAATAACTTCATAAAAATCCGTTAAGTTACAAACTTTTATATTTATTATATATATGTAATTGTAGACAGAATTGGTCGCCGCCATTTAAGTAAAGCAATTCAATTTTCATTACGCATTGTCAAATACCTAGAATGTGTCACTTCCAAGTAAATTTAGAGCTCTCCCTCTACAGCTGCATGCTACTCAATATCCAGAGATCGTGGCTGCCAATTACAACGAATGTTTTTCAAGCTTTGAGGTCTTCACAAGGTCTTGCTTTTAGTCGAGCGAGATTCTTTTCTCTAGGATTTTACCCACTGCTCTCGACAACATTGTTCGCCTGAAACGAATCTCTCGTAACTGCTTGAGGACAGCTAGGTTGGCTGGGAGCCTAGACCCTCTCGTCCATCGTCCGCTCAATTCATTCACTCGCTTCCTGAAAAAATGGAAGGAATCTTACTTTTTAACAGCTTTAAAAGGCATTTATTCGAATATGTTTAAAATGTATCCCTTATGATGAGTAGCCAAAGCAACACGAATATTTTGCTGGTGAAATTTATGGATACAAGTCGATGTTTGTTACGTGGAACGTGAATTGAGCTCTTAAATTTTTCCTAATTTTGAAAATTTTCAGTGCTGATAAAATCGTGTCAAAATTTGTACAAGAGAACTGGACCGAGGCTGGCCCAAGTAAGTTCTTGTGCGTGCTTTAAAAATTGTGGAAATAAAAACACTTGAAAACATTTCAATTCAGTAGGACAGACCTGTCATCAACGACCACATTAGTTCAGTACCACAGACTATTGAACTAATAGCCCACATCACACTCTTTGTTTATTCGAATGACTCTTGTTCTATGTTATTTTTCTGTGGCCTAATGGCAACTATATATAGAAATATATATATATACTATCGATTGTCTTTTACTTTTCTTATGTACTGAAGATGATAACTGTATTTACTCGAAAGCTCTACTTTTAATACACCTCTTTCTTTTATGGAACAGA